>CAUYON010212515.1:0-17605 GCA_963573935.1 Arctocebus calabarensis
AAAAAAAAAAAAAGAAGAATTTTAAGATGTCAAAGTGGAATATTAAATCAAGTTCAGGGCCCTTCTGAGCCTGAGGTCTGTGCAATTGCATAAGTCACGTACCCATGAAATGCACATAAAATTATATATTATAAATAACATCTTTGCTTTTCTTACTCAAGTATTATATGTATGTTGTAGTAGCAAAGTCTGAAGGTGTCAATTCCTACAACACTGGCTGTCTAACTTACTGGATCACAGGATGATCCACAAGGCCTGTGTCACAAAGTCACTTATCAAAACCATCCATCAATTCTCAAGGGATTTCCCATCACACACAGACCAGGTTGCACACAGATTGGTTTTCTGAACTGATCACTTAAGGCAGAGGAGTTGAATTACCAGGATTGCCTTAGATTGAAGTGGATAAACTCCTGCCTGCTGGCCAAATATGGCCCCCTGCCTAAATTTGTAAATAAAGTTTTATTGGGACACAGCCATGTTCATTGGTTTATGTGAAACTTGTGGCTGCTTTTCTGCTGTAGCAGCACAGTAGACTAATTGTGATAGACCCCACACGGCCCATGCAACCTGAAATATTTACACTCTGGCCCTTTACTTGCTGACCCCTGGCTTAGACTACTGAGTGCCCACACTTGAATCTGGGAACAGAGCCAGTGTCTCCTGAGTCTCACAGCTGCATCAGAAAGGGGTTGGTGCCTGAACAAAACAGGTGTGCCCAGGGGAAGGCAGAGGGGCAATAAACGTGGATGCATCAACTGACAGTTACAGTAAACAATAGTGTGCTATAAACATAAAATAAATTTCACTTTAAGGCAGTGCAGTGATTTCTTTAGTAAATCCTATAAGGTCCAACATCCAGATTGCTTGTAAATTTTTACCATTGTAAATACAGTTGGTTCTTTGTATCAAGGGGTTCCACAAATACAGATTAAACCAGCCTCATACAATATTCAGGAAAAAAATAAACAAAAAACAACACAGTGTAATAATTATTTACATAGTATTGGTATGGTATTCAGTACTATAAGTATCTAGAGATTATTTAAAGTATACAGGAGGCTTGTATAGATTATATGCAACTACTACATTATTTCATATGAGGGAGATGAGCTTCCTCAGATTTTAGTATCCCCGGGGTTCCAGGAACCAATCCCCCATGGATACTGGGTGATTACTGAGCTCCTAAGACAGTTCTGAGTGCACACGTGTCTGGAACTGGCCATTTCCTTAGGACACTATCAATTTTTCTTATCTAAATGGGGTCCCAGTCAGGGTGCCTGAGCTCTTCTCCCACAACTCTGATTTCTTTTCGTCTTCCAGGGCGGTGGGAAGACTTTGAAGTCTCACCTTCTGACCTTATTCTCCAAGAAGAGTGTGAGGGTACCTGTGGAGACAGGTAGGGGCCCTCGTGTCACAAATTGCAGCCCCATCCCACACTTAGAATGTCAGCTTTGTTGCTGCACTTTTGCCCTGAGGAAACAGAGGCTCAGAGACTCACAGACACTTGCCAAAAGTCACCCAGCCTGCCAATGGCAGAGGAGAGACTAGGATCCCAGATGGACTGCACCGTACTATACATACAGCACTGAACTCCTAGGACACTGCTGGACTGTCTGAGAGGCTGTGGGATGATTTAACAAGGAGAAAAACATCCTTCAACACAAAACTCCTCTTGCACCTGCTAGATGGTGCTGTGAGCTTCTTAACTAAGAAATGAGGGTTCCCCTGAGCTTTCAAAGGAAACTCCAAATGTGCTGGGGAGAAGCAATGTCCTGGCTCAAATCAGACTCATCCCCTGCAAGGTACAGATGATGGTTGCAGTACTGTCTCTGGTACGTGCTAAGGTCAAGTCATCCTAAGCTGCCTTCAGGATTTGGTCTGCAGTGCTACTATTTTCTTTTTTTTTTTTTTTACTTTCATGAATATACTTTAAAGGCAATTAAAAATCATTGCCATCAATAGCAAATTAGCACCATTTGTCAAATGAAGGCAAACTTAAAAATATTGCACTATTATATTAAATGGGTCCATTAGTGCAGCACCTGAAATTATCCCCCGAACCACCGGAGTCATGTGTTTTAGCCTTTGGGGTACATGGCGCAGCACATTAAGTGTGCCCCAGGCCACACAGGCACTGGGACTCCTAGTCCTAATACCCCTACCTCCCAAATGTCCTCTGTGTCCCCAGGCTCTCCCTAGCGCCCACCGAGTTCTTTTCCATTGGACTCACCCTGCCACACCAGCAATCCCATTCTTTATATACCAGGTTTTATTTAGGTTTTCTCCCAGGTTTTCCAGAAATTGAGGCAGGACATTAGCAGCAGGGGTACGAATTAGGAGCCGAGCCATCAGCCAGCCTCCTTTCTAACCCCCTACTCCATCACCCGGGACGCTCACCATTCCATTCTAGAACATTCTCCAGCAGCCTCCTGATGGGCACGCTGCTCCACACGGACTGCAGGTGCTCTTCTTCAAGCAACGATCTGTCGGAAGATGTCTCTCTGCAGATAGTGTCAGCTTTTGACAATGTAACGGCACCACATTGGAGAAAGAATCCACCTCCAAAGTCACATCCAGAAATTAAGGAAACTTCAAAAACCTGGTCCTGATATGTCTTTCTAGAAACATCTTTCACTCCTGAGCACCCAAAGGAAGGTTGCTGTGGGATTTGAGGGGATGGGTCACAGCGTGCATCAGTGGGGTCTAGGCACCTTCCCTATCTCCTCACCTTGGTCCACACAACAGGAAAACGTGCCCTGTGTGACAAAAATAGGTGTCCGACTCCCCTTCCAAAGGGACATCCCCTCGGTGAGAGAGAAAACCACTGAGTATTTGTCTGGCTTGTCCCCCCTCTGCCCCTCTGTTCCCTGTGGGAGAGACTTAGGTGGGCCAGTTTGGCCTGACTCAGCGGGCGATGGTAGCTCAGTGGGGGAGCATCAAGAAACTTCACTGTGACCACAAAACCAAGACAGGTCCTCCAAGTCAGCTATTGACTTGTTTTTTCCATGGTGGAGTGACTGCTAGTTGAAGCTCAGGATTCATTCTTTTCTTCTCTCATAATAATAACTGAATTTTTTTTGGAAGACATGGTCTCGCTCTATTGCCTGGGCCAAGTGCAGTGGCCTCATCATAGCTCACTGCAATGTCAAAATCGTAGGTTTGGGTAATCCTCTTGCCTCAGCTTCCTGAGTAGATAGGGGGGACTACAGGTCCTTCCACCATGCCTGGCTAATTTTTCTTTCTTTTTTTGTAGAGACAGGGTCTCACTCTTGCTCTGGCTGGTCTCGAACTCCTGGCCTCAAGTGATCCACCTGCCTCAGCCTCCCGGAGCGCTAGGATTACAGGCAGGAGCCACTCCACCTGGCCTGACTGAAGATTGCCATTGGGCACGTGGCTGCTCAGAATCAAGATTGAATTTCCCACCCACTCTTGCAGTTTGGTGCAGTCATGGGGCTAGTTGTGGCTGTCTCATTGCGTGTGGAAGGGACACTCATGTGTTCCTGACAGTAACTGGCATTGGGAAAGAGTGTACCTTTCACTAGCTTGCTTTACCAGGATGCAACTGTTTCTTTGGTCTGCAATAGCTTTTTGTGTCTATCTACCCAGGTCCTAAGCTTGGCGGACAGTGTGGTTCAGGTTGCAACAGTAAATACTTCCATCCTGTGCTATGACTTGCCACCACCCAACGAGGAGAGCAGTCCCTACTTTGCCTAATAACAACAGCAACTGATATTTATTTATTGCTTATTCCCTTCCAATCGCTGGCTAAGCATTTCCCATAGTGACTTAGTTCAATTCTTAGAGGTAGGTCTTATTAGCTCCATTTTGCACATGAGGAAACTAAGGTTCAGAGAGATTGAGTAAGTCACCCAGGGTAACATAGTTAGCAAGGTTCAGCTCAAGACTATATAAGGTCTGGGGATGTTTATCTACTTCAGGTTTCAGCAAACAACTACCCCAAGGCCAAAACTGGCCCACTGCCCGTTTTGGTGCTCCCGTGAGCTAAGAATCATTTTCATGTTTGAAAAATATCCAAAGAAGACTAATATTTCAAGACAAGAGCACATAATTCTCAGCTACCTCTGCCAAAAGAAAGTGGCAGAAGTGCAGGAGTGATGTCTGAGGCTGCAGGGGTTTCTTTGGGACAGACACCGTTGAACCCCTGAATTGCCATGTAAGAACTATGCCCATCCTGAGCTGACATGCTGGGCATGCCATGAAGAGGTCGCCCAGAGATAAAGAGAGAAGCCCAAGGAGCTCTGGCTGTGTGAGTTGACAGCCAGCATCATCTGGATTGGTATCTGAATAAGCATCAGCATCAGCATCAGGACCAGCATCAGCATCAGCGTCAGCATCATGTCAGAGCGAGCCTTCGGGGATTCCAACTGCCGGCTTTTCCTTACGCCACCCTCGCTGACACCATGCAGAGTCAGAGCCAAGCTGTTCCTACCAATCCCTGCCCAGATTGCAGATCGTTGAGATGAATAAATAATGGCTGCGTTTTTTAAGCCCCAAAAGGGTAAATGATGTGTTCAAGGTCATTAGCTCCTAAGTGCAGAGCTTTTGCTTGAACTCCAGATGTATGTGGTTCCAAAACCTCTGGCCTTTGGAGTACACGGATTAGATGAGATGCTGTTGAGAGAGCTCAGTGTCGCACTTGGCGGGTGAGTGGGGGCTGTGGTCATTATTCTTATTGTCATAAGTTGCCCCGGGCCCCCCAACAATATGAGGACAATTAGGTCTTCCAAGTAGGCTGCCCGATTCCTACTCCAGCATTCTTTCCTCTTACCCTCCATTGAGAAGAAGCAAGAGGAGGTGTGGGCAGTGCACTCAGGACAGGGGCCACCACACGGGCTGCTCCATAAACCTCAGCTGCATCATTACTCAGCACAAGTTGAAGAGGAGACAGGGCCCCCACTTGACCCTCTGGTTTCTGCTTCTTCCTGGTCTTCTCTCCACAGCTGACAAGATTTATTCTTATGAATGGATTCAGGATCTATTGGGACCAGCCAGGACCCACTTATTAGCTCATGGTCCTCCCCGGGAAGCTGACCTCCGCCCAGCAGGATCAACTCACAGGCAAGCTGCCTCTCCGCATTTGGTAGAAGCAGCTGACATCTGCCAAGAAGAATTTTGTTCTCAGGACAGAAACGCTCTGGGACTCACAGAGCTGGGAAGCCCTGCCATCAGGAACCAGGCCCTGGAGCCTCCATGATTCATCCCTTTCCCAAGGTCAAGTGTTGATTTCAAGGTCATTTTGTCCTAAGTAGTCAAACTTGCGAGCATGTCTCCTGGTCCCTTTTCCTTCTCTCTATACCTCCATGCCTCTTACCTGAACTGCCCCGAGTGTACCCTATGATCTTATAAATAGCCTTGAGATGTTTGGTTTCAAATTCTGGAGAGGCTGGATATCTCTGCTTCCCCACCCAGAGATGCCCTTGGGGCCATGAGTTAGTCACAGGCATCTAGAGTTTCATCCCAGGGCTGGTACCAAAGCGGGCGTCTGCTGGGAGGCTCCTGCCTGCCTGTTCCAGTGTTGTGAGTCAGACATGTGCAGAAACTCCCTCTCCGCAGCACGCCCCGCAGAGTCAGGCTTCCGAGAAGGGCCAACAGCTTGATGTGAGCCCCAACTCTGGACCCTCAAGTCCCCACATCCCCAGCAGGCGGGAGCCTGTAAAGAGGCTGGTGTTCCTCCAGCAATTCTGGACCCTGTGCTCCCTGAGCAGCCTGGGATAAAGATTGCAACGTGCACCTCCCGAAGCCCACTTCTACAAGGGCAGGTGGGGGACAGCATTAAAAATGTAGGTTTCCAAGTTCTAACCCAGACCCAATGAATCCAAATCTCAGAATGAGGCATCTTTAGCAAGCGACCCTGGTGATTCTTAAGCGCAACATGTCAGAGCCATCGGTCAGGGATGCTGAAAGTCATGCAACGCCACTAGGCACCTACCAAGTGCGACTATTAGAGACCTCTACGGGCCAGGCCCTGCCCGGACCCTTGTTGCTTTACCAAACAAAACATAAATAACACAGGCAAAAAGTAAAATGAAATAAGAACAGAGAAAGCCCCGCCTTTGTGCTCACTTCAGTTGAAGGCCTGGGAGGGTCTTTCTTGGGGTTGGGGAAGCAGATGACAAAAAGTAAACGAAGAGTGAGATTCTTTCCTAAAGTATCAAGTTCTGGGAGGAAAGTGAGTGGGATGACGGGGCACAGGGTGGCAGAGGGTACGTGGTGGTATAGACAGGGGACAGAGACCCAGGCCAAGATGCCAGGGGTGGGAGGAGTGGGGGAGGCAGGTTGTGGGGAGCACGTTACCCCCCTGGCCTCTATGGTCCTCACTCCGTCCCTGTACAGGAGTTTGAGGGGCCCATCCCCAACCCTTTTGCGCAGACTTCTTTCTCCCTCTCCTATAACCTCTATCTTAACTGGTGGTAACTCCATCCTTCTCGTCGGCATTTGTTTCCTAATCGGGGTCACCGGAACAAGGTTCTGCAACCTTGGTGGCTAAAAAGCAACCTAAAGTTATTCTCTCACAGTCCCAGAAGCCACAAGCCTTCTCTTTGTGTCTCTGCGTCTTCTCCTTTTCTTAGAAGGACACCTGTCGTCAGACTTAGAGCCCACCCCTAAAACAGGATGATCTCATCTTGAGATCCTCAATTACACCTGAAAAGACCCTTTTCCAAATAAGGCCAACTTTACAGATGGCCGGGTTGGGATTTGGGCATATCACTTGGGTAGGGTCGTGCTGGTCAGACCACTCTGCAGGGGCTCAGGCTGAAATTCCCGGAGTCAATCTAGATGCCACTGTCTCACTCACAGCCCAGCCTCTAATCCCTCAGCAAATCCTATTGGTTCGGCCTCAAAAGTTTACCCACTGCCTCCTGTCTCTGCCACCATCCTTCTGATCCCCTGGGCCATTGGGGTCACCTGCTCCTGCCTCCACCCTCGCCCCCCACAATCAAGCTCCGCACAACAGCAGAGACACTCTCTAAAACCCTAGGCAACTTGCGTCCCTTCTCTGTTTCGAAATTTTTCTGTAGCTTCTCACATCAACAGGAGCAGAGCCACAGTCCTGATGGAGATCCGTGAGGCCTTGTCTCCAGCCTCTGCTGGAGCCTTTACTTTCCCTCAGGGCCAGCACAGGGTTTAAATGTAAACCTTGGCATGGAGATCACTTGTATACCTAAGAATTTCTCTCACTTGGTTCCACTCTGCAAACTTGGAGAACTCAATGTGCCTGTATTGTAGAAAACACGTTATGGAGCTGGCAGGTGGCTCGCGCCTGTAATCATAGCACTCTGGAAGGCTGAGGCAGGTGGATTGCTGGAGCTTAGGCATTCGAGACCAGCCCTGAGCAAGAGCAAAATCTTGTCTCTATTAAAAATAGAAAAACTAGCTGTGTGTTTTGGTGGGCACCTGAAGTCCCAGCTACTCAGGAGGCTGGGGCAAGAGGATCGCTTGAGCCCAATTTCGACTTTGATGCTACAGCACTCTACCGAGGGTAACAAAGACTCTGTCTCAAAAAATAATAATTTTGTGCACAAAACAAAGTTTGTGTTAAGTATTCATGTGCAGAATTTTCCACTCATGGCATAAGGTTGGCATTCAAAAAGTTTTGGAATTTTGGATTTCAGATTTTGAGATTAGAGATGTTCAACCTGTATAAATAAGTCACTTCTGTGCCTAGAAGTGAGTTTGTCTCAAGTAGTGAACACTCAAGGTCAGTGAATGATAGAAGCAAAAGCAGGGGATTCCTTGACCCCCAGCACTGTCCTGGGGATCTCATCATGTCCCATCTCTCAGGGTGATTAAAGCTGCTGATTGTGAACCAATGTTCGAAGACTACATTTCCCAGCATCCCTTGCTGCTAGGCATGAACATATGACTATGCTTTGGTCTTTGGTGACTATCAAAGGAACTTTATTGGAATATCTAGAGGAGGAAGGCTCTGTGAAAAGAAGCTACGGAGAGCCTTTTGCCTCATCAGTGTCCTCCTGCTGCTGGCTTAGAATGTGGGTGAGATGACTGGAGCTGCAGCAGCTACCCTGACTTTTGAGATGACCTTGAAGATGAAGGTCACATGCTGAGTAGTGTAGAACAGGGAGATAGTCATCTAGATCTCTCTAGATAGTCATCTAGATCTAGATCAGATGATATTTTTATGTTAAAGAATAATAAACTTCTATCTTATTTAGATCATAACAGTTTTTCCTCATTATATTTAGTGAAACTTAATCCTAACAGTTATAAAAGGTTATAAATGGAAATCGGAAATGGGACTTTTCTTCTCTGATGTTTTTTTAGAAGCTCTACAAATTTTAAATGTTCAGAAGTCAAATCTGTGTTTTAATAGCACAGCTTGGGATAGGGAGCAACAAAGGAAACTGGCCTGGCATTGCTGTGTAGACAATACTAATTACAGCAATTCTGAGCAACACAGAAAATTGGTTTCTTGGCTGGGGGTGGGAAAGGGGAGAAAGTGGGTGGTGGGTGTGAACCTGAAATGTGTTCTATGGGTGGGGACAAAACATGTGTTTATGTGATTAGCAGAATTAGATTCGGGTCGGTGGCCACAGCTGGAGTTTGTAAATAGCCTTTGAGTAACTGCATTGTATAATTTTTCTGGTTTGATCAAAACGAAACATCATTAAAAACAGCTCTGCTGCCAACCATCTTCTCTGCCAAGGCCCTGGGAGGCACCCTGGGGTCACAGCAGGCTGAATGTAATTGGCTTTGAAGTTTGTATATGCTAAGTGCCTATGAAGATCTCAGGCTAACAGAACTTTGGCGGAGGCAGAAACTTTGAGAAGCCCATTGTTTACCAAAATAGGTTCTCAGCTTTAACTATAAAAACATCAAGCAGACATGAAGCATAGCCTTTGATGAATGAACCTAAAACCAAGAGAGTTAAGTAGGGCAGCTTCTCTTTCAGCCTTTTAGAAAGAGTGAGGTAATCTTAAGATACATGGTTGGGACCTGGATCCCTCTAGGCCTTATCAGTGGTTAGGGACCCAGACTTAGCCGGCTTCAAATCCCTGTTCTGTCATTTACTAGATGGATCGTGCTAGCTAAGAAAATTCACTCCTCTGTGCCTCAATGTCCTCATCTGTAAATTGGGCACAATAGTAGCACTTCCCTCATTCTGATAAAGTGCTGAGAGCAATGCCTAGCTCTTAGGAGACATGAGGTATATATGAGCTACTACCACTATTCTTACTATTATTATAATGAAATAGATCCTATTTGAAATTAAGCCTCCAGATAAGAGTTTTTAATTCATGTCAATTTTTTATTCTATTTATCTAATTAAAAATTAAACAAGGAGAAAGCTCAGAAAGTCATTTCCACTTTGGGTTTTTGTTTTAAAGCCGATAAACATTGGAAGAAGCTTAAAATCATTTAAATAAAACGGATTTAAATCTCTTACACAACTCAACAAAATAATGGTGGGCACAGCTAAACCTGTCACTTAAAAAAGAAATTGTATGTAGTAAGGTTCAATCCCGAGTATGTTTCATTACTAAACTGGTTTTGTGAGTTTGCCTCCAAATTTAGGAGAGTTTTATGTGGAGAGAGGAGATCGCAGGGGTTTTTATTCTATGAAAAAGCCAAGGGGTCACAGTGGGGAGGACGATTTCTCACTCAGAGGGATGAAATGGAGGTGGGAGGTGGTGTTGTGGTCCACATCTAGGAAGGTAGATTTCTGAGACCTGTAGGGCATTGCCCTTTCTGAAACCCTCTCTTATGGTGCTGTCCCTTCTGTAAGCTCTCTGGCCACCCCACGCTGACCTCTCACCAAAAAGCTGGCTGACAATGTCAGAGGAAACATTTGGTTAACACAGGGCCAGAAGACTTCAGCCCTTGGGTTTTACACTCAAAAAGATGGCACAGGGGCCTCTATTGTTCGGGCTATTCCTTCTGGCAAACGGGAAGAGATGTTTTTTTAGGGGGAAGCCCCTTGCTCAGTCTCCATCCAGACTCTTTCCAGGGAGTTGCTTCATTCTAGACCAGAGAACAGGCACGTGATCCAGGCCTGACCAATCAAAACACCACACCCCCCTGGCTACAGGTATTGGCTCAGCAATGGACACATGACCCAAGGTGGGCCAATCAGAGTTGACTCCAGAATTTTTGCTGGAACTATTAGAAAAGAGATGCTCTTTCAGCTGATGTTCTCAAACTTGTAGAGTGTGAGTCCAGAATTGTTACGAGTGAAAGGTGATTAGGGAGGCTCAGCCGGTTCTTAGGAAGAACTTGCCAGAAAATGCAGCCAGGGTAGAGAAAACTAGAGCATGACATCACAGGAGAGAAATCCCTAGAAACGTTGCACCAAGAATCTAGCCACACTCTTTCTGGTTACATCTGCCAAGATATTTCCTTTTTGGAGGGGACTTAAGCCCATTTCAGTAGATGTTCTCTTGTGACTAAAAGGCCTTTGACCTTTTAGAAAGGAAAGCTGAGATCTCAGACAATAGATCACTACCTTGGGAACTTGTCATATGTAAGAAGATGCTGGCGTCAGAAAAAAGACAACCCTGCTTGTCAGAAGGCAGCTGGGTACCCATGTAAGCTACCAAGATACCTGGACAGGACAGAAGAATACTCCCCACTTAGGTTCATCACGACAACCCTGAAGGGCCAGCTGTAGGACCTAGAGCAGCATTTGTGCCCTCCCAGTGCTGAGACGGGCTATTCCCTACTGGGCCATTTCCCTCCCGAGACCTTTTATCACCATCATACTCATACCTTCTGGAAGGTTTATTGTGCCAGGCACTTGAGACCAATGAGATCTGGCAAAGTTGAAGGGCAGAACTGGAACAAAGGCTGTTTCTGTTGATTTGTGGTGAGAGATGGAAGAATGAAGAATAAATTAGACAAGGTGCCTAATTTAATGAATGAATGAGTTAAGGTCATTAACATTTATTGAGCACCTACTATGGAGGCAGGGATGTTTCAGGAGCTCAATACTTATCCCTCCGTTGTATCCTCATAGGGGATACCCCCATTTTACAGGCGAAGAAACAGAGGTGCAGAGAGATGACCTTGTCCAAGGGCACATACTTGGCAACCACAGATCTGAGAACTTACAACCACTGCCAATCCGTCGAATCTCACTGAACCCCTGCTGCTTGCCAAGCGCAGCGCCAGGCACAAGGAAAGTAATTTTATACGATAACAAATGCAGCCTGTTCTCATAGCACTATTCATCGTCTGAAATTGCCTTGTGAAATAATACATATTTGTATACCAGTTGTTAAAGTATGTCTTCTTTCCCAGAATGTCCATCCCATGAGAAGGGGAACCTCATTGGTCTCATTCACAGTTTTATTTTCAGGATCTAATAGGACGTGGCACATAAGCCCTCAAAATTTGTTCACTAAACAAACAAGTAAATCTAGAGTACAGTTTCTCTACCCCCAGGCTGTTGACATGTAGGACCAGATACTTCTTTGTGGTGGGGCAGTTCTGTGGCGTGTAGGATGTTTCGCTGCCCCTGGCCTCTACCCACGAGAGGATAGCAGTTACCCCTTACCCTGATCTCTCTCAGTTGTGACAACCCTAAATAGCTCCACACCTCCCCAATGCTCCCTGGGGAGGGGGTGGGAAAACTCACAGAACCACCAGAGCTGACCACCACCCAAGTGCCTGACACGGCGCATATTTGAAACATGCGATCGCTAGTACCTATGTCAAGATCCCAAAATATCAGTGATGTGAGCGAGCACCCCTGGGTCTGAAAACTAAGAAATGACTCCAGCCCACAAGTATGCTCCAATTCCCCGTCAGCCCTCGAAACCCTGAAATCTATACATCTGTAGTGGCGAGACAGAACATTTAGACCCTGAATGATGTCAAGATGTAACTGGGCCTGAACTTAGTCATTCCAAGGGGCGTCCTGTTTCAGAGGTTTTGCTGGTTTGAGTGGAGGCCATCTCTCGGGAGGGTGCCATTTGCAGATGGCAGCAAAAACATAATGCAATTTGCCTTTGCCACAACTGGCAAAAGTGAGTTTTCATCAAGAAGGTTCTGATTTCCTCGGAGGGGCTTGTTTTTTCCCACGGATAGAATGAGAGAAAACGTTTCCAAACGTGAACCTTTCTCCTGGTGGCCTGAGAGCCCCCAGGCTGTGTCTGCCTTAGTGCTTTAATATAATACAGGCAGAGATATATTAATCAAAACCATAGCTGTGAAACTCACACCTATCACGTTGTATCATATGGAGAAATCACAAAAAGTAATTGTGTATGTGTGTGTATAAATACTGTTTTTCTTGCTCCGGTATCTTTATGAATTATCTCACCTAAATTTTGCAATAATGGCTAGGTAGATTTTACTCTAGTGATGAGGAGACTAGGGGGAAGAAGCTGAGTGAGCTGTAGGTGTCTATAATCCCCTACAATTTCCATCACCCAAAGCTGCCCCACCCTCCGTGTGGTCCCTCAGACCGCGATCACCCTCCCATCCCACATCCTGCCCAGGTCCTGTGTCTCTAGCTCCAGTAGCCATCCCAGGTGTGAGCACGTGTCTCCTCTCTCACCATGGCCTCCCTGTCCAGACCATCAGTCACCGGCAGGGCAGCCTCCTCTTCTGTCTCTTGTCTCTGGCTCCTCCAGCCAGGTCGTGCCTGCTGAGCAGCCAGTCCTCCTAACCTCCTGCTGAAACACACACTGAAGCTCCTTGGCCCCAAGGCCAAGTTCAGGCTCTGTGAGCAGCTCAGAGGGCCTCCCTACCTGTCCTGAGCTCTCCTTCCAAGGTTCCCTTTTTACCCTTTGCCTCCGTTGACCACATACTTACATGCACATTTATTGGCACCTATTGCATGTCCACCTTTCACACTCTAGGCACGGGGGATAGAGCAGTTAGGAAAAGAAGCAAAGCTCCAGCCCTCAGAGAGTGGACATTCATGGCCTCTGCTCTAACCCAACTAGATGCATGTGACATCCCATTATTTCACTATATCTCATATTTCAGAAGCAAGTCACCAGGTCCAGCCCACACAGAGAGAAGGTGGCCACACAAGAGTGTGGATACCACAAGGTGAGCAGGGACCATTAGGGGTCATGGCCAAGTGGCCTCTCACGCCTTCAGCACTAATCCTCAGTGTCTCCACCTCCAGGAAGCCTTCCCTGACTCCTGGGTTAGGAGCCCCTTCTTTGAGCTCACACAGCTTAAGGATTCCCCTCATGACACATGTGACATTTCTGAATGTGACTTCCGTTGATGGGCCCCTTTGCTCACCAGGCTGGGAGCCCCCTAAAGGCGAGGGGCCCCATCTTACTGGCTTATTCTTCATTCTATTCCCAGCCCCTGCCAGCGCTGAGCACAAAATAGGTCTCCGTATTCTTTTTAATTGACTATTTCTTCATTAGCTGAAAAGTAGTGACATGTACAGTATTATTTCCATAGTCATTATTTTATGGACACCTGTAATAACCACGCAGAATTTAAAACAAGAATAACCCTTACAGATCATCTGAGAGTATCTACCTTATTTTGGCAACAGAATTCTGCCTGAATTCAAATTTCTCTTACCCATCCCCTGCAACTGACTATAAAAACATGGACAGTTATTTTACCATCTACCCAAGTTTCCTCACCTGTATACCAAGGATTATAGCTGACATCTCTTGAGCACCCACCGTGCACCAGATATTACTCTAAGTATTTTGCATGTATTAGTTCTCTAACATGATAAGGTAGAGGCAGCTGCTCTTATTCTGATTTTAGGGATAAGGACAGTGAGGCACAGAAAGCTGAGAGGGGCCAGGATTCAAATGCAGGCTACATTATCAGGTCATTGTAAGGATTAAATGAGACAGTGGGCCAGGTTTTAGCTCAGTATAGGGTAAAGGCTCAGTAAACATTGCTATGTAAGTTTAACTTCAGTTGAATACATCAGAAACTCAAGTACAGCTTAAAAGTGAGGGGTCCATGTCCTCTCATGTAGAAGGCAGTCCAGTGCTGGCACAGAACTACCATGATGTTATTAATACCCCAGGCTCATGCTCCACCATCCTTAGCAGGTAACTTCCATGCTTAATGACAAGTGATGGTCCAAGACGGCTGCCAGAGCTCCAGACATCATGTTGGAGTCCCAGACAAGAAAAGCAAGGCAAAGGGAGGAAAGACCAAAAGGGCTCCACTTTTGGTGAGTAAACTTTTTTGTAAAGCCCCATGTGGTGATTTCAACTTATATGTCACTGGCCACCTCTAGAGTTGGGGTTGGGGTGTTTTAGCTAGACACAGTGTCACACTAAATGAAGCTGAGGGTCTGTCTATAAAGAAGAGAAGAACGGATATTGAGTAGGCAACTAGGAATCTTTCTCAACTTTGCTTTGTTCATTTATACAAATACTAGCAACCAGAAAGCCCATATATAAAACCAGTGCTCTGATTGAGGGAGGGGAGCAGGTTCTCTCCATGCCCCCTGCTGTGACCCTGAGTTACCCCCAGGGGTCCCTAGGAGGTCGCTGGGTGTCTCACATCACACAATGTGAGAATTCATTGTAACTTTGTTCAGATTACTTATCCTCTCAGTGCCTCAGTTTTCACAACCTGGAAAATGGGAATGATAAAGACACACCCCTGGACAATTCTGATGAAGATTCAATGTAACAAAACAAGGCAGGGATTGAGATGGCCCCTGGCACTCAGCACCTATTTAGTAAGTATCACCTAATATTGTTTTTTATAACATATAGAAAAAAAAGCAGTAAAATCTAACATCTGGGCCTTGAACTTCCCTCAAAGTGCTCCATTGGCTTTTTTTTTTTTCTTTTGTAACCAATGTACCAAATCCCTCTTGGTTGGCTGGAGGTCACAGGCGGATTCAGGGCAGCACAGAACATAGAGGAGTGCCAGGGTGCACCCACCGCAGCATTTTTCCACAGACTCTGCCTGGCAGGCCCCGCTCACAGCGGGAGCTGTGGTCCCCACAGAACGGCGCGTCCTGGGCAGACTGCTCCGCGCTGCCCACGGTGATTCATGCATCCGTGCATGTCTGTGGGGGGCTGGGACTGAAGCTGGCAAACTAGTTGCCAAGTAGGGCTCGGCTGGTCCTGCTTTCCCGGTGCCTAGCATCCCCCAAGCTTCTCTGCTACTCCTCAGAACCGTGGGCCCTGTGCCCCCTGAATTCCACCCCAGTGGGTCATTTATGTTCTGGGCTCTACCTGGGGCCTGAAATAGATGCACTGACCCCTTACAACATGGATTTGACAGATCTCAATTCAGACAGAGTGCACCACAGGGGTATGGGGATTCCCCAGGGAAACAGACAGAGCCCCTAATCCGCCAAATTCTAGTTGGTGTGTCTCAGGCCTGGGTTTGAATCCAGGCTCTGTTATGCGACCTATGGTATGACCTCTGTGAGCCTCAGTTTCCTCATCTGGCAAATGGTCACAGTTTCTACCCCCTTTTGATGAGGATTGAAGGTAGCACATGGGAAGGGCCATGTCTGGTGCTGAGATGCCTGGAACCATGGGCTGCTATGATACTGGTCTCAACATGGAGTTTTATATGCCTCATGGTGCAGACCCTTGTCATCTCTCTGACCTCATCTTTTGCTGTCCACACCCTTCACCTGCTCCAGCCACCCCACCCCCTTTGCTGGTCCTTACCACACTTGAGATCCTGTCTCAGGGACTTTGCACCTGCTCGTCCCTCTGCCTGGGGGACTTCCCCACCTTCTTCTTCCAGCCTTTAATCAATGGACTCTTCTTAGGGAGGCCTTCCCTGAGCACCTTATTTAAGGTTGGAACCCCCTGACCTCACCAGCCTCCAGAGCACTGATCTACCACCTAGCACGTGCCATATATTTTGCTTATTTGGGGCACTGTTTCTCTTCCTGTGTCGGTTATATATCATCACATGACAAATTACTTCAGAAATGTTGTGCCTCAGAACAATAGCATCAATCATCTTATAGTTCTGTGAGTTGGGAATTTGAGAACAGCTCAGCTGGGTGGTCCTGGCTCAGGGTCTCATGAAGCTGTAGTCAGTCTGGCATCTGGGACTGTGGTCCTCTGAGGGCTCGGCTGGAACTGGATGGTCTGGTTCCAACATGGCGCCTGCACATGGCTGCTGGTGGGAGGCCTCAGTTCCTTGCTATGTGGACCTCACTCAAGGATGGCTTGAGGGTCTTCACAGAGTGGCAGCTGGCTTCTCTCAGAGCGAGCAATCCAAGAGAGAACAAGATGGAAGGTGTGGTGTGCACATGACCTTGTGTCAGAAGTCATGGCCACAGGTCCTCCATATTCAGAGCAGGAGACAAGGACTCTTGGGGCCATCCTGGAAGCCAGCTACCACAACCTACCAGAACATAGGTTCCGTGACAGCAGAACTGTTTGTTTTGTTCACTGCTGTATACTCAGTATCTAGAACATGCTTGGCACATCATAAATTCTCAATCCATTTTGTTGAACAACCACCTGACTGAATGAATGAATGAACAGGACATGATGGAACTTAGAGAAAGCAGAACACACAGGTCTGTCTGAAGGCAGATGAAACATGGCCTCTTCAACCAGGGTTTCTCCTGAGCAGCCCTGAAAAACTCCAAGCATTTGCTACAACTTTAGGATATTGGGGAAATAAAAAAAACAAAAGGCAGTGGTTTCTGAACACAAAACCACTTCCTCATAGCAGTCCCAGAATGTTCTCACATTCAGGAGAGACGTGGACAGTTGTATTGGAAAGGGCAAAGAGTTAGACATCAGAAGGTCAAATGACCAGCCTTGGCTTGGCCACTTACTAAAGTTCAATTTGTTATATTTAAACAGCAGCGACCACACCCATTCTGCCTGGCACCCAGGAATGTGGTTCATTCATTCATTTCCGTTGGTCATGTAATCATCATCCCTGACTTCATAAAGCTCCCAGTGTAGTGAGAATCTCAAATGGATTGGTACATTCCAAAAAACGGCGTCACACAATGTGTTGTGTTGGTGTTACACACCTTGATGAACTGCTGTTTTGTTTATTGAGCATCTACTATATGCAGCCCCTGTGCCAAATCTCCTATATATTATCTATATGCAGTAGGTATTTTGAATTCCCATTGTATAAGAGAAACCTCTCTGAGGTTAAGTAACTTGTCATAGGCCACACAGATAGTAATTGGGATCTATATTTTTATGACCCAGCAGCCTTTCCTGGTTCTCTGTAACTTTTTCCTGTGGATGTTTTATTTATTTATTTTTTTTGTAGAGACAGAGTCTCACTTTATCACCCTCGGTAGAGCGCCGTGGCATCACACAGCTCACAGCAACCTCCAGCTCCTGGGCTTAGGTGATTCTCTTGCCTCAGCCTCCAGAGTAGCTGGGACCACAGGCGCCTGCCACAACACCCGGCTAGTTTTTTGTTGCAGTTTGGCAGGAGCCGGGTTTGAACTCGCCACCCTTGGTATATGGGGCCAGCGCCCAACCAACTGAGCCACAGGCGCCGCCCTTCCTGTGGATGTTTTAAACGTCAATGTTTAAACTGATATTTGGGAGAGAAATTTCTAATAAAAGCCCCCAGTTCATTGCTGCCATTGTCTTTTTAATGTAGTAACTGCTGGATTTGGAGCATGACAACTTCTCTAAGTTGGCATTCCCAGAATTCC
>CAUYON010212519.1:0-16030 GCA_963573935.1 Arctocebus calabarensis
CCCCTGTAGTCCCAACTACTCGGGAGGCTGAGGCAAGAGAATCGCTTAAGCCCGAGAGCTGGAGGTTGCTGTGAGCAGTGTGACGCCACAGCACTCTACCCAGGGCGATAAAGTGAGACTCTGTCTCTACAAAAAAAAAAAAAAGTGACTATACCCTATATTATTTTTACTGTAAAAATTCAAGTAGTTATAAAATCCCTGTCTCATAACTCAAAAATGGAACTTTTACACCAGGTAAAATAAATAGTTACTTCTGCTGAAATTCAATCATGCCATTATTTTTGAGAATGTCTTTATGGGATTTTCATTGTGAACAAGAAATATCTGTCCCTTTTTTTAATCAAAGTATATTCTAATTATGAAAATATTATTTCTTTTAAAAGATTGCTTTTCATAGGCTAGACACACATTTAGGAACATCTTTAGAATGTGTACTAGTCTCAATAAATTTTAACTGCATCAGTTGAAAAGTCTAGTTCTATTTTTTTCATTCTCCCTAGTTATACAAAATCCTCTTTTCTCATTTAGGTTCAATGTGCAAGAGTTTGACTGGCACCAAGTAATCTTCCTATAAAACCTAATATTTTCGAAGTTATTTTCCAGTTTTCCACACTTCTCAGTTAAACCCATGGAGCACATTTAATGAAAGTCATCTGAACAGAAGCAATACAATTTGAATCAGAACAAACAAATTAACTTATTTTACATTATGCAGTGACCTATGCAATCAACTTCAATATACATTAGGTGTGCTCAGAATGAAATTTGACCTTTTAACAAGACAATATATATAAACCAAATAGTATACAGTGCTCTGGAGCTGGCACTTAAAACAAAAAAAAAAAAAAAAAAAAAACTAACACTGTAACACTGAACTGTTTATTTCAGCCTTAATCTTATTTTCAGCTCCTTTTACACCAGGCTGGGCAATGACCTTCAGCAAAAATAACAGAATAATTCTCTAACTAAAAAAAAAAAATATTACATCCCTAGTTTCAAGATTCTTCCATTCTTGTTTTCAAATAAACAAAGTAGTTTTACACTGTCTCACATCCCCCAAAATAACATGAAAAACCCAACAAATGCTTTTGAGTATTCCATCTTCAGTTTTCAAGGGCATCCACAAACAAGTAAATGCTCCTTTTCATTCCTCTCAATTACAAAGAGACCTCTCCGCGAATTGATGAAATTTGTACCACTTGCACACCTATTGTGGGAAACTTTCCTTTCGAAGGAGTCCCCTTGGGCAAAAGTTTTTGTTGCAGTCAGGTTCCTGTGCAGAAGAGCTTGGTTATCAAATTCAGAAGTTTCTGCCGGAAATTCAGTTTGTCTCCCAGTCTCCCGAGCTGAGCTGCCGGTTCCTCTTCCAGCCCAGTCCGCGCGGGCCTCGGTTGCGCGTTCTTACGCGCCTTCTTCCCGGCCATCTCGGCAGGTGCCCCCACGAATTCTGCTGCGGATCCCGGGGTCTCAGTCTCCCAACCCGAGCACCTCGGGCGTCTGCAGGATGCGGAGTGCGCGCAGGCAGCCGGGCGAGACCGGGTGGCTGGACGGGAAAAACCGAGAAGCACAGAGCTGCCAAGTGCGCACAGTTGTGTTGGGAACCTCTGAGGACCCCTTGTCGCTTTCTTGAGTGACCTAGGGCCCCCATTACCCTCAGATCTGCATGCCAACCCAGATCTTCCGAAGACCCTTCCTCTGGTTCCTCCTTCCCTTGTATTCCCTTGCCCTTCCCAGATCCCAGGATTCATGAAGATCTGAGGGATGTGCAGAGAAAGGGGAGCTAGGAAGAGAACTTGTCCCTCTTCATCACACATCTTTCCAAACCCTCCCAGGCTTTCATCAGGACCAAGGATTTGGAATTCAAAGCTGAGAATTTGGCATCATTTTGTCTTGAAGGGCTGGTTTATTACTTAACAGTGTTGGCCACTTGGCTCCTCAGTCAGCCAAGAGCAGAGCTCTCTCCATCACCTTCATGAAGTTAGGGGCCACTTTGACCAGCCTCCATGTCACCACCCTCATGATCCAAACAGTTAAAACTGAGCCCTTTAGTTGGAGATCTGCCAAGGTCTCTGGGGAGGGGTGCAGTGGGAGATTCAGGCTTCCTGCCCAGTGTTCCTCCTCCAGTATTGGGAAGGCAGCATCCAGGGACCTGTGTCCTGAATTTGCTAGGAGGCAGTCTTGCTTTTGTCAGTTACCTGCCTTCACCAGTCAGGCAGCATCACCTGTGACCCAGCCAGACCCACTTCCCCTCTTAGGGTGTCCTCTAGGAATCCCCACAAACACCTCCTATACACAGTGTGCACTGCGGTGAACGGTGATCCCCCAAATCCATGTTCACTGAAAGCCTCAAAATGTGATCTCACTTGGAAACAGGGTCTTTGAAGATGTAATTACTTAAGATGAGGTCGTTTGGGATTAGAGTGGGCCCCAGTCCAACGACTGGTGCCTTTTACAAGAAAATAGGGAAAGAGAATACTATGGTTTGAATGTGCCCCCAAATTTCACATGTTGAAAACTTAATCCGAAATTTGTATGTTGATTAAAGGTGGGGCTTCTAAGAGGCAAGTAGGGTTAATATAGTCATGAGGGAATGCTCCAGAATGGCACCAGAGGAAGAGGGACTGAGCTAACACAATCTTGCCTCTCACCATGCAGTGCCCTCTGCCATGTTATAGCAAGAAGAACCTCACCAGAGGCTGGCACCTTAATAACGGACTTCCCAGGCTCCAGAACTGTAAGAAATTAATTTTTTCACAGATTACTGAGTTTGAAGTGTTCCGTTATAGCAACAGAAAACAGACTGAGACAGACACACAGAGGGAAGACAGGCATGTGAAGAGAGAGGCAGAGGCTGCAGTGATGCATCTGGAGGCCGGGAATGCGAGGACTGCCAGTGACACTGGAAGCCAGAAGAGAAGCAGAGTCTTCCCCAGAATTTGCAGAGGGGGAATGGCCTTGCTCACATCTGGATCTTGGACTGTGAGAGAAAACATTTCTGTTGTTTGTGGTACTTTGTTATGGCAGCTCTAGGGAATAATTGCACAGTCCTAGAGGGGAGGGTTCTGATGGTCAGGGACAGTCCCTGCCCAGCTCTCTTCATGGCTGCCTGAAAACCCACTACCAGCACACCTTTCCCTTCCATGGAAGGGACAGATGAATGTTTTTGTTTAGGTGTTCCTGGGTAGTCAGGTCCTAAATCGCCTCAGTCATATCTCTTCACTCCAAAGAGATGTTCCAGGTGTGAACTATATTACCCTCCTCAGGGTTGGAAATGTCTCCTTTCCTTCCTGCCCTTGAGATCAGGAACTATGAGTCCCCTCCAGGCCTCCGGCCTCCAGCACAGGGACTGGGGGAGGTGGACTGATCCCCGAGAACGCCTTCCCAGGACTGCATTCTGCCAACAGCGAGTCAGGATTGCAGGGTGTATGAAGTCAGCGTCAGCAGCCACCTCAGGATCTGGGTCTGGATTTGTGCAAAGAACCCCTTAAGCTCCACTGTGGCCTTTTAAAGCCAGTGAGGAAGTTTTCTAGGGTCCTAGAAGCCTTGAACCCATTGGCCCAAGCCTCCTGGGAGAACCGGGGAGAATTTGCATCAAAAAGAACACTGTCTTCATTGAAATTCTCCTCATCCCCAGTGAAACAAAACCACAAAGAAAAGGAAAGTTTTAATTCTGAGCAACTTCACCAGGGAGGAGAGCATTGGGATTTTTTCTTTTTTTTTAGCTTCTAAAAATAGAGAGGAAATGGGCCTCTTTGGATCACTGTAGTCACTCCCCCTGCCCGCCCCCACTGCCCACTCAAGGCCAGCCTCTCACAGTGGGTGACAGAGCGCTCTTTGGTGGATGCCCGAGGCAGATGCCACGCAGTTCTGGAGCTGGATACAGCTGCCCCCACCGGGACCCCAACATGCCAGACAGCAGAGAGGTACTGCAGGACAGCCGACAGGACACCACTATGGGGACCACCCAAGAAAACTCAAAAACCAGGTAAGTCGTAGGTAGTCGGTCTCCGCGCACAGCCTGTGGGTAACCTCTAGTCCCTGTGAGACTCTTGGTGCCTCTCAGAGCCTCTCCTTCTCTTCTTGGGAAAGGAAGGGAAGGGTCTGGAGGATCTCTAAGGCGGAATAAGAAGTTGCCACTTGGAGTGCAGCTTTGTGAGCCTACTCCCCTGTGTGGCTGAGAGAGGCTGGACTGAAGAATGAGTCACTACCCAGGAGCGTGAGTCCTGAGCTGCAGTTGGACGGAGGGAAACTTTTCTGTCAATAGGATTGTTTCTCTGTCTCCTCAGAGGGTCTTAGGCATGTGGGGCAGGGGTGAAAGACAGACAAGTTCAGGGGGAGCTAGAGGCTTCGGCTCCAGCTTGCTGTGTGATCTTGGCAAGTCCCCGGCCCTCTCTGTGATGTGGTTTCCCATTCTGTATGTGGGAACAGTTTTGAAGTTTCCCCAAAGCTCTTCGGTGTGTGTATTTGACTAATCACTCATTCAGAGGAAGCAGGTTCAGTTTGTCAGGCATTTACCTATTTCCTCTGGCCTAGGCCCTTTCCATCCAAGGGTGATCCTGGCAGCAAGGAACCCCATTCCCGCACCCAGACTCCCCACAGGAGTCCCACAGGGATTAGATATGCCAGGAGGCCACACGCAGAGCTCCAGGGCCCAGACCTCTGGGGAACCCATTCCCAGGAGGGTCAGAGGCCAAGGAGAAGAGGGGACAAGCTTCTAACTGGGGGCCCTTGAGACAGACCTTGGATGATCAAGGGAGCAGAGATGAAGCCTCAGGCAGGGAAAGAGCCTGATAGTGCAAAGCAGAAAGTTCAGGGAGGGAGAGGTGTGGGAGGCTGGAGTATAGAATGGGGGAGGACAGGGCCTAAATGCCAGGGTCTGTGGAAATGGGGAGAGATTGTCATTTTGTAGCTTTTGTGCTACAGAGAATTTGGTCACTGCTCTGATGGGAGGTTTGAGGACAGGAGATGGATAAGAAAGGGAGCGATCTCTTGGATGTGAGCCACATGGCCCTGGAGGAAAACCGGCCCAGGGATGCATTCGGGATCTGCTCTGAGCACCGCTGCGCCACCCCCTCCCCCGCTCTCTGGATAGGGCATGCCTGTTCCACGAGGTGTCCACAGGCAGACCAAAAAATGTAGCCAAAATAAGAGCAGCCCAGCAGGAAGGCAGCCGGGGCACAGGAGCCATTGAAAACAAAAAATAACATTGCTGGGTCCCGAGGTTTACCACCCTGTGAGTGAGGGACCAGATGGCGCTCAGGAGCCCAGAGTAGTGGAAGTCCACGGTGAGAAGGGGTGGCAGCGGGTCCCTGTGGCCCCACGAGTTTCACACAGCCCTGGGCCTGTTTTGCAGACATTACTGGAGGGAGGTGGATGAACCTGGGGCAGAGCCCCAGCCCGGCGCAGGGAGGGGCTCACTTGTAGGAGGTTAAATAGGGCTGTGGTGCAAGAGAAGGGCTGAAAATCCAGAGTTGGAGTGCCAGTTCCACTACTTTCATTGTGCGTGATTTTGAAGAAGTTGTTCAACCTCTCTGATCCTCACCATCATCCTCTGTGCACATAAGGATAAAATGCCTGAACTTCTCTGACATCAGGGGGATCTGTTTGTAAGAAAACACTTCCAAAAGCACAAGATCTCACACACCATGGCACAGTGACCCTCGTAGCAACATCCTGGGATTCTCTTAGCAGCAGGCTGGAAGGCACATAACTTGGGTTCCAGTCCAGCTCTGCTCTTGACCTAGTCTGTGACCCTGGGCAAGACACCTCTGGGTCTCAGAGTACCCATCTGTCAAATGGGAATATAAACCTCTGTCAGCCTTACAAAGTGGCTATGAGGAAAAGACATTAAGACCTTGTTAAACATTATTCTCAAATCAGAGACACAGCTTCTCTGCTGCTGCTGATATAGCAATGCCACCTTTCCACTTGTCTGCCCTTCCAGGCCAACTCCAGCTGGGAAGGGCTCTATCTCAGGCCTGCTACCTGCCCTGACCTGTGGCCAAAGGCAGGTCCGCATTCCTCCAATAGCCTGAGGAGGAGTTATCTCTCCCCACCAGTGTTGCAGAGAGGAGGCTGGAGGCGGAGGAAGGGGGAGACTGAAAGCCAGAGGAGAGCTTCCACCCTGGCCTGACCTACGTGAATTCTCATTTGTGCCACACCAGTTGCGGGGCTGAAGTCCAATGGTATGGGCGAGTGTCTCGAGGATGCAGCCAGGCCAGAGCCAGGGGAGGCAGAACTTGCTGGGCTGGAGGGGGGCGGGTCTAGCACTGCTCTGGCTGCCTGTATCCTGCGCCCTTTGAGGCTGTATCTATAGCCCACACCATCCATCAACAGTACTCACTGGCATGCTCAGGGCCTGGATCCTGGCCCTGTTAAACCCTCCATCTAGGAGAAGCACCAGTGTCTCTGAGCCTGAGGAAGCCCATTATGGAGGAAGGACTTAGAAGGATCCTGAGAAGGAGCCAGTTCAACCTGGGTTTGAAAGGTTGTAGATGCCGCAGATGGCAGGCAAGGGTCATCTACCAAAGGTGTGGCTGTGGAGGAGTTATAGGTGGCCACCAGACTGGGCAGGTTGGAGGCAGGCCAACTTCTGGGTCTAGAGAGGAGATGAGGCCAGACCTGTGGTGGCCAGACATGTGGGCAGCCAGCACCACAAGAGGAGGCAGAGGGCAGCCCCAAGGGGAGGTTGACTGTAGCCTGGTTTAGGGAGGTGAATCTGGTAGTGTGAATTCAGGGTGCACTGGGGGTGGGCTGGAGGCAAGAGGCAGAGCCCCCAGGGTCCTGTCTGGCCCAGGGATGGATGACAGACTCTGAGTTAACCACCCCCACCATAGCTCCCAGCTGCCTCTCCCAGCACTGCCTGCCTAAAGACTAGGTACAAAAAAGAGCTCCCTAAGACCCAGGGAGGACGGTCACAGGAGGCTGATACAAGCCCCGTGAGGAAGGCCATTCTCACTGAGAAATCTGTCCAAGGATGACAGGGAGTGAGCACCCCATCTATAGAGTGTGCTAGTCTCTGAACAATGGTGATGTGAATGTTACTAAAAAGACACAGGTGTCCCGAAAATATGGAACACTCAGGGCCTTCTAGCTCTGAAGTTCTTTACCATCCCCATGAAGGTTTTTCTCTTCATGTTTTGGTTTCTTTTCATTGTTTTTGTAAGAATATGTTCATTTATTCAACATTATTCATTGTTGAATATTCAAGCACTGTACTAACTAAGCACTGGAGAATATCATAGAAGACAAAACAACTTCCTGCTTTAATCCTAACACTCTGGGAAACTGAAGTGGGTGGATCTCCTGAGCTCAGGAGTTCGAGACCAACCTAAGCAAGAGCAAGACCTTGTCTCTACTAAAATATAAAAAATAAAAATAAAAAAACTAGCCCGGCATTGTGGTGGGTGCCTGTAGTCCCAGCTACTCAGGAGGCTGAAGCAAGGGGATCTTGCCTAAGCCAGTCTGAGGTTGCTGTGAGCTATGACGCCATAGCACTCTACCCAGGATGACAGAGTGAGACTCTGCCCCCCCCCAAAAAAAGCACAATATGAAGGGGAATAATCAATACCACTGAATGATGTGAATGATGCACTTAAAATGGTTAAAATGGCTCTTTTTATGTTGTATATATCTTACAACAAAAATGTTAAAAAATGTTTTTTAAATGTTAGTAATTTTTATAAAATTATGGAGTAACAGGGATCAGCCTTAGTCTTGGGGACCAGGAACGACTTCCCTGAGAAGACAGCATTTAGATTGAGACATGAAACAAGAACAAGAGTAGGTTAGGACAAGAGCTTTCTAGGAAAAATCATATGCCTGAAGAGGGAGGGAGCTTTCAGTGTTCAAGAAAACAAAAGGCTGTTGGGAACAGGGTAGATTGGGGAATGCAGCACAGGAGCCACAGAAAGTCAAGATGCTGGGGTCAAAAGCCCCAGAACAAAGTGTAGGACCAGCCTGTGAGAAGTGTGAGTCCCTAGGGCAAACTAGCTCTGGCCCAGATCCCTGAATACAGATCCCAGTGCCTCTGGGCTGCAACTCGGCCTAGCCAGCTTTGCATCTGGCCAGGACTACAATGAAGGCACTAGGCCCAAAGCTAACAGATACTCAAATATGATTGATTTTAGCCCTTACTGAAAAACTATGAGTCAATAAGTGTTAATAACAACCCAGTCGAAATATAGAACATTTTCATCACCCCACAAAGTTCCTGTGTGTCCCCTCCAGTTCATCTCCATCCCATTCTTCCATAAGCAGCCATCAAAGCTTCTCTTCAGCTGTTCTTGAACGTCAAATACATTTTTCTGTTTTTTCACTATTAAAGTCATCCTTTCAATTCTGTTCCCCGAGAGCCCATAAATTCTGTCCCCAGGAGACTCCCAGGCCAGTGGGGCTCAGGAGGGATAGGCCACTAAATCCAATTTACTCTGTTACAACATTCACATATTATCAATCTATTCTTGAACACCTCCAGGGAAGGGGAACTTGCTACCTACCTCTTCATCGTCCCTGCAAAGGCACTGGTTCCTTTAGGGACAGTGGTGGTGGAAGTCCTATCTCTCTTCTGGGTCTCAGCCTTCCCCAGATAAACCTGAGTCCTAGCAAGGAGGCCAGGGCGTGAGAAATACTTGAGAACCATGCTATGTAGACGCCTTGGAAATTGTAACGGTCATGATCATGTGATCATCTAGGACCTACCTCAAATTCTGGCTCCAGAAGAACTGACATTTGCAGAATTTACATTTGTGGAATTTAATAGATTGCTGGGTCTTTATTAATGGAGGCAAAATTTTTACATTTTGTAACATACCAATATTAAGAGTATAATTTGGGTGGCGCCTGTGGTTCATCAAGTAGGGCGCCAGCCCCATATACCAAAGGTGGTGGGTTCAAACCCAGCCTTGGCCGAACCGCAAAATAGAAAAATAGCCGGGCGTTGTGGCGGGCGCCTGTAGTCCTGCTACTCGGGAGGCTGAGGCAAGAGAATCGCCTAAGCCCAGGAGTTGGAGGTTGCTGTGAGCTGTGTGACGCCATGGCACTCTACAGAGGGTGATAAAGTGAGACTCTGTCTCTACAAAAAAAAAAAGTATAATTTGATGACTTTTGACAAATATCTACACCATTGATTTTTAACCCAGGTGCTCTGGCACACTAGTGTGCCGTGAGAGGATCTTAGGGGTGCTACGAAAAGTTTTAAAGTTTTAATTAAATTATTTTCAAAAGTACAAAGCACAGTAAGTAAATTCTTTTCTTACTCTTTTTTTTTTTTTTTGATCAACATAATTGAAGTATACTGCAGAAGTTTAATTACAGGCTTAAGTGTACTGTGAGATAAAAAAAAAAAAAGATTGAAAAACACTGGTCTCACAGAACATTTTCATCACCCAGAAGGTTCCTGTGTCCATCTCTACCCCTACTCTCCTATAAGCATCCACTGTTTTAAAAAGCCACTCTTCCAAATAGTCTTAAACATACTTTTCTGCATCTGGCTCCTTGCAATCACCATGATGTGTGTGACATTCACCGGTGTTGCTGTGTGTTTGGGAAGTTCATCCTCTGTGCTGTGGAGCAGAATTTCACTGTGGGGCTATCCCACAATTTGTTCATCCCCTGTCACGTTGGCTGGGATTTGAGCTGTTTCCCATTTGAGGATTTTATGAATAAAACTATGAAATTCTATACAAAGTTTTTTGTAGACATGTGTTCTCGTTTTCCTGGGTAAATCCCTAAGAATAGAATGACTGGGTCAGAAGATAAATGTATGTGGAAATGGATCCACCAGAAGTTGACCAAAGTGGTAGTTACCATCTCCACATCTCTGTCAGCAAGAGTATATGGTTACTCTTCTTCATTTCATTCTGGTGGGTGAAGGGTAATATCTCGTGAGTCTCAATTCTAATTTCCCTGAGGATCAGTGTTGTGGAGCATATTGGCTGCTTCTATGTCTCATTTTGTAAGATATCGATTCAAACCTTTAGCCCATTTTGTAATTGGATCCTTAATCCTTTCATTATACTGTTGATACAGTATGATATGAATTCTTCATATATTCTGGATATCAGCCCTTTGTTAGATATAAATATTATAAATATTTTCTCCCACTTTTTGGCTTATCTTCATTTTCTTAATGCCGTTTTTCATAAGCAAACTTTTATTCTTAATAAAGTCAAATTTACCTAACTTTTTTCTTCTGTGGTGCTATTGTACCCTCTTTAAGAAATTTTTGCTGTTCCAAGGTCATAAATATATTTTCCTCAGTGTTCTACTAGAATCAATATAGTTTGAACTTTTACATTTAAGTCTATGATCCATCTCAAATTAATATTTTCTTTTTCTTGCATATTTATCCAGTCATTCAAGTGTCATTTGTTGAAAACAATTTTTTCTCATGTTAAATTGCCTTGATTCCTCGTAGAGTACTCCAGTATCAGTACTTCATTACTTTTATGGCCAAATAACATACATATATGCATTATATATATATATATATGCATGTATATATTATATATTATATATGTATGTATATAATATATGTACATACACAACATCCTGATTATCCATTCATCAGTTGATGAACATTTAGGTTGCATTCACTTGAGCTATTATAAATAATGCTGTTGTGAACATTTATGTGCAAGTTTTTGTGCAAACTGTTTTCATTTCTCTTGGGTATATACCTAGGAGTGGAATTGCTGGGTCATATAGTAACTCGTGGCATAACCTTCTCAGGAACTGCCAGACTGTTTTCCAAAGTCTACATTCCCACAAGCAGTGTGTGAGGGTTCCAGTTTCTCCACATCCTAACCAACATTATTGTTATCTTTTTTATTGCAACTATCCTAATAGGTGTGAAGTGTTATTGTGGTTTTGATTTGCATTTCCTGATGGGTAAGGATGTTGAGCATTTTTCAGTGTTCTTCTTCTGCATTTCTATTTCCTCTTTGAAGAAATTATTCAAATTCTTTGCCCAGTTTTAAGTGAATTATCTTATTATTGAGTATTACTGTGTTTTAAGCATTGTTTGTATATTCTAGATATAATTCCCTCATCACATCTATGATTTGCGAACATCTTTTCCCATTCTATGGGTTAATTTTTCACTTTCTCGATGATGTCTCTTGAAGAATAACAAGTTTTAATTTTGATGAAGTACAATATATCTGGGGTTTTATTATTGTCATTGGTGCTTTCAGTGTCGTATCTAAGATAAATCTTTGCCTAAGACAAAAATCACAAATATTTACCCATACTTTCTTCTTGTATGTTTATAGTTTTAGCTTTTACATTTATATTTTTGATACATTTGAATTAATTTTGTTTGTGGTGTGTGGAAGGAGTTCAACTTCATTTTGTTCGTATGTAGATATTCAGTTGTCCCAACATCATTTGTTGAAAAGATTATCCCCACTGTATTGTCTTGGCACTCTTGTTAAAAATCAGTTCAATATAAACTCACTGTTAATGTGCATTTGATTTCTGAATTCTTAACTCCATTCCAATCATCTATACAACTATCCCCATGCAAGTACCTCATCTCAATTACTGCAGGTTTTCAATGTATTTGAAATCAGAAAGTGTAAATCCTCCAACTTTTCTCTTTTTTAATTCTGTTTCAGCTACTCTAGGTCTCCTGAATTTTCATATAAATTTTAGGACTAGCTTGTCAATTTCTGCCAGGTAAAATTTTGATAGGAGCTGTGTTGACCTATGGATACATTTGGAGAGTATTTCCATTTGGAGAGTCTGTGGATCCTGAGATGTCTTCTTGTTTATTTTGGTCTTCCTTAATTTCTTTAGACAGTGTTTTGTGCTGTTCAATTTTAAAATATTTCTTCTCTCTACCCTTTGAACTCTATTTGAATTTCTGTTATTTTGTTGTCTGGTTCACTAACATTTTGTTCAATTTCCAATCTGCTGTTAAGCCATTCAGTGAATTTTTCATTTTAGAGATTGAACTCTTCTTATACTTTCCATTTTTATGTTGAGATTCTCCATTTATTCATCAAGTAGGTCTAATTTTTTCTTTAAATTCTTAAACATGTTAGTAACTTCTTTAAACTCTTTGTATGCTTATTCCTAATATCTGTCTCATATCAAAGTTTGTATTGACTGCATTTTTTTTAATCTTGGCTCACATTTTCCTACTATTTCAGGTGTCTACTTATTCTTTGTTGTATGCTGGATATTATGAATGATATGTTGAAGGGTGTCAGTAGTATGCTGATTTGAAGAATATAAATATACATGCACTTTAAACTAGTGTCTTAGCCACAGTGCTGTCTTTCTAGGAAATTGTTCCCTGGGAAATCATTTGTTGCATAGGTGTGTGGTCAGGTGCCAGAGACCTCACAGAGTCTTGCCCAGTTTGGGGCAATGCATATAGTAGTTAGTAACATGAAATCTGAAGTCAGCAGGCCTAGATTTGAATCTCAGCTATACTCTTTATTAACTGTATAACCCTCAGCAAGTTACTTCATCTCTCTCTGTTTCCATTTCCTCATAAAATGGGAGTTAGAATTCAGTACTACTTGATAATTAAATGATTTAAAACATATAAAAGCATTGGAACAGTGCTTAGCACATACTAAGTGCCAAAGTGAAATAAAGTTCCACAGAAGACTAGCCTCCTGCTGCTGTCTGCTCCCATGCATGACCCCTTATGCAGAAAGATGGAGACTACCGCTTTCTTGTTTACATGGATGGAGCTGGAACATATTCTTCTTAGCAAAGTATCTCAAGAATGGAAGAAAAAGTATCCAAAGTACTCAGCCCTACTACTAATTTAGAGCTTTCATATGAAGGCTATAGCCAATTATAGCACAAGAATATGGGGAAAGGGTCAAGGTAGGGGAGGGGAGGGGGAAGGATGGATGGAAGGAGGGTAATTGGGACCACACCTATGGTGCATTTTAGAAGGGTACAGGTGAAACCTACTAAATGCAGAATATAAATGTCTGAACACAACAACTAAAAAAATGCCATGAAGGCTATGTTAACCAGTTTGATGAAAATATTTCAATTTGTATATAAAACCAGCACCTTGTGCCCCGTGATTGCATTAATGTACACAGCTATGATTTAATTAAAAAAAAGAAAAGAAAAGAAAAAAAGAAAATGCCTTAACTACGATTTAATATATAAGGTCTGACAATTAGGTTCGTGAACTCATCCCAGAAAAAGTTCTGCATACCTCATTGCTTAATATCACTATGGTCACCTTCAAAGTACTCCTGCAATGTTGGAACTCTTTTTCTGGAATGACCATCAGAACTATTGTCTTATTAATTTTGACGTCCTGAATGTCATCAAAATTTCCTTCCTATATCTTCTAGTATAGAAAAAATCATTAGGGGTTAGATAGGGTGAGCAGGGAGGATATGCCAATACAGTTATTTGATAACTGGCTAAAAACTTCCTCATAGACAGTGCCAGGTGAGGAGGTGCATTGTCATAGTACAAGAGACACACCTTTCTCATGTCAAGATTTTCAGTTAAGATTTTTCTGTTTCTCTATTGATGTTTACTTGATCTGCTATGCTTCTCAGAGTAGCTAATAATTTTGACACACAATTTGACAGATTTTTGCAATGTTTTCATCAGTTGTGCTCATTATCGGCCACCCTGACCTCTTCATCAGTGATGCGGGAAAACATTTAATTCATTTGTATACTGCCGTTTTCTTCATGGCATTATCCCCATAAACTTAGACTATCATGTCCCTGATTTCACTTCCACTCCTGCCAAGTTAAACAGGAAATTTAATGTTTGTTTGTTGCTCTAATTCAACCTCTGACATTCTTGGATGGCACACACACACAAAGAAATGAATGCCACTGAAGCAAGACACCATCACACATTGACACAAACGCAGTTGTGAGACACTGATATACCAAGGTTATGAAACATTGCCAAGTGTTTGTACAGTGCTGCCAGTGCAAGTGCACAGCAGCAAGTTCACAAACTTAATTATCAATATGCATATTGCTTATATAAAACATTTTTCAAAAGCATCTAATGATGAATGGTGGGAAGCAAGGATTTAGAGGATCTTGGGTCACCTCATTTTCTGTACCTTCCCCTCCTTGTCCCTGCCCTGCTCACCCCAGTCACCCTAAGGCCTGAGACTATGGGGTGTGGCTGGTTGGCTAAGAGCATAACCTCTGCAGCCTACTTCCTGAGTTTATATCCTGACTCTGCTAAGCAAAAGACTTTGGTCAATATCTGTAATGTGCCTATACCCCAGTTTCCTCATCTGTAAAATAGAATTGTGATAGTACCTCACTGGACTGTTATGAAGATTGGACATTTTAATACACATAGAAGGTACATAGAACATTGCCTGGCACATAGTACGTGCTAGGTATGTGTTAATTACTAGCTAGTACTTTTATTATTCCAGTCTGGTTTTCCTCTGCCCTCTCAGGCCTGGGAGTCTCACAACCACCAACCTTGTAGACCTGTCTCTACTTGGTGCATCAGAGTTCCAGCCCAGCACCCCCCCCATACCCACTGACCACTAGTAAATAAAAAACTGGAAGGCCCTTTATCTGTGACTTCTGAGGAAATGTAGTCCCAGAGAGTACCAGAGACTTGCCCTTGGTCACATAATAGAGACAAAGGTTGGGTGAGAAGCCAGAGGTCCCACTGCCCAGAGAATTTTGTCTTGGGTATGACTGAGCTGCTTGCAGACTCCTTCCAGTCCTTGCAGTGAGCTTGATGTCTGACACATTTATTCATGGCAAGCTGTTGGAGTTGGCTCGGCAGGGTAGGACACTCTGGGCACTGCCAATTGGGTGAGAAGTGAGCTGGCTAGAGGTACTGTCCCACCCACCGAGCCAGGAGCCAAGGTGAAACTGTGGTGAGCTTTTAGGGGTGGAGGCCTCTGAGCAAACACACCCCTGTTGGCCTTGGACTGAAAGCTTCAGTCAAGGGCTCTGGTGCCTGCTCCAAATATGCTTATTCTGGTGGATTCCAGGGGAGTACGACTTAACCACCCTGGCCTGCCTTCACTCTTTCTGAAGGGGTATCTGGGTCCCATGCAGGTCTCTGCCTCAGCGCAAGGCCCCACCCCTAAAGAGCTGGGGGCCAAGGCTGGGGATCCCACAGCCGGGGTCTATCACCTGAGCCTTGGCTCCTATTTGCACCAGCCTCCCCACAGTCCCTGGGCACCTGTTCTATGCGTCACATAACATAGTCAGACCTTCCCTCCTCACCAACTCTCTCCCTTTCACTTTATTGTGCCTCGTCCCCCCGCCTGGCCAGCAGCCCCATGGTGAATGCCTCTTTGTTAATTGACCATCATTTCCATCATCTGTAAGCCTTCGAGGCAGGGACCACGTCCATTTTATTCACCCCTAAGCCACGTCCACGCAGCATCTGGCACAAGGAGAAACTAAATCAGTGTGCAGAAACAGAAGGAGGACCCTTGTCAATGGGACAGGAAGAAAGCATTTCCAACTCTGGGAGGGAGGATTTAATTAATATTTTCATTTGGTGGCAGATAGTTAAGTTGTTTTTTTTTTTTAAAAAAAAAAAAAAAAGCAATACCAGCTCAGTACCCGTAGCACAGTGGTTATGGCAGAGGCTGGTGGGTTTGAATCCAGCCCAGGCCAGCTAAACAACGATGGCAACTGCAACAACAACAAAAATAGCTGGACATTACGGCAGGCACCTATAGTCCCAGCTACTTAGGAGGCTGAGGCAAGAGAATCGCTTAAGCCTAAGAGTTGGAGGTTGCCATGAGCTGTGACGCCATGGCACTCTACCGAGGGTGATATAGTGAGACTCTGTCTCAAAAAAAAAAAAAAAAAAAGTCTTGGCGCCTGTGGCTTAACAGGCTAATGCGCCAGCCATGTACACCTGAGCTGGTGGGTTCGAATCCAGCCTGGGCCCGCCAAACAACAATGACAGCTGCAACCAAAAAATGGCCAGGCATTGTGGCGGGCGCCTGTAGTCCCAGCTACTTGGGAGGCAGAGGCAGGAGACTCGCTTGAGCCCAGGAATTGGAGGTTGCTGTGAGCTGTGATGC
>CAUYON010212529.1:0-21899 GCA_963573935.1 Arctocebus calabarensis
GTGGAGGGAGAGTAATTGGTGGGGCCACAACTGCAGTCCATCTTATAAGCGTACCCGTGAAATTTACTAGGTGTAGAATATAAATATCTTAACACAATAACTAAGAAAATGTGAAGGCTATGTTAACCAGTTTAATGAAAACATTTCAAATTGTACATAAAGCTAGCACATTGTACCCCATGATTGCATTAATGTACACAGCTAGGATTTATTTTTTAAAAAAAGAAAAGAAAAAGAAATTAAGTGCTTACATTATTAAAGAGAAAATTATCAAATAGATAATCTTCCTTCTCATTCAAGAATCTTAGAAAAAGAAGAGTGAAATAAACCTGAAGCAAGCAGAGAAGGAAAATATTAAGGACAAGAGCAGTAATTTAAAACAGAAAACATATCAGGATGAAATGTCAGGTGATCCCATGTACAGCTCTCAGAGCTGATGTGGATTCAATAGCCATAAATAGCACCATCTCATCATGCTCTTCCTTCTGCTTTCATAATATAGAAGATAAAGAGAGGCAAATGGAGACCATGAGTGAATTTCTAAATTATGCTTTGATGTGAGCTAGGATCTTTTGCTCTCCGTGTAGTCAGGAGACATTTCCATCCACCACCATATGAAAAATGTCATGTAGAACTTTATTCATTCTTTTAATAGATCTGTGAATTACATGCATCCTCTTTTAGAACAGGAGGAGCTGTGATGCACTATCATTGGGAAATAGAAAACAAAGTCTGAAAATTAATCTACACCCTCCATTATGGAAAAATGTTGCAGTGGCATGTGTTGAAATAGACTTGTGATTCTCTTCCTTAAAACATACTAGAAATCTCTACGGTGCTGACACCTTGGTTTGGTACAACAAAGTTTCACATTCAAATGAAAGAAAAGAATTCCAAGAAACATAAGGTACATGTGGCAGGAATGCAAATCTGTAAATTTGACAGCATGATGCACACCCCCCATGACTGCCAACCTTGCCATCCTACCCTGCAGCTGCCAACTTCTCCTTTATTAAACTGCTCATTTTAATGACGACAGCAAAGAGAATAACAGAGACTTGTGTCATTTCATTTCTGCTGTGTCAGCATTACTTAAATACTAATTTCACTATTCAGCTATAGTATCACATTCTCCAAATTGTTCCAAAACTAATAAAATTAAAGATATCATCTCTCGTGAAGCTGGTAGGAAAGGGAACCTTGTATGCCTGACTGGATCAGTGTTTACATGTCTCAATCATAATATAAAGTTTCCAAAATCTGATATCAGCTAATGGAATGATTTAGACATGCCAGCTTTTTATGCTATCAAAAATCATGTTGTTTTATTAAAGCTAAATTTATTAGAAATATTAGAAGTGTGTACAAATAAAGTTGTAATCTAAAAGGAGGATGTGAAATCAACTTTTACTTCTAGATATTATGATGATAGAGGTTGGAAGTTTTTAAGATTCATATATGATATACAAATAGTAAATATACCATAAATATATGCAGAATATTGTTCAAAATATATACAATATGGGCAGTGCCTGTGGCTCAGTGGGTAGGGCATCGGCCCCATATACCAAGGCTGGCAGGTTCAAACCCAGCCCCTTCCAAACTGCAACAACAACAACAACAACAAAATAGCCAGGCATTGTGGCAGGCACCTGTAGTCCCAGCTACTCCAGAGGTTGAGGCAAGAGAATTGCCTAAGCCCAGGAGTTGGAGGTTGCTGTGAGCTGTGACACCACAGCACTCTACCGAGGGTGACAAAATGAGACTCTGTCTCTAAAAAAAATAAGAAAAACAAAAACAAAATGTGTACAATAAAGGGGGAAAAGAACATAGTACTTTGGAGAATCCAGGTCTGAGTTGAACCTCAGGTCTGAGCTCTTTGGAAAGTTATATAAACTCTCTAAAACAGGGATTTCCCATCTGTTAAAAAATAATAATAGCAAACATTTTAAATGTTAATTTACTGTGCTAAGTGAATTAACTCATCTTTCTCATAACTACTCTCCATTGGGTGAGACAACCTAGAGAGATTAAGTAACTTGCATATGGCTATCTGAGTAATTTGGATAGGCCCAGGATTTAAACCTCAATGTCCAATTCCATGGCATTTTCACGAGCCACAGTGTACATGTGGTTTTATTTCTTGGATCAAATATGATACATCCATAAAAATACCCAGCCCATAAGAGCTGCCCACAACTAAAAATTTTATCTTTATTACTACTGGTATTAATACTACTCACATATATACTAAATGGTTTCTGAAATCAACCAATGTACGCACTTGCCATCAAATTATAAGTTTTTGTCTCCTTTACCTAACACAGTTTAAACTATCATTACAAGCATGCAACTTACAACTTCTCTTGCTATAGTTTTCTTTACCATTTTAACATTACACCTAACCTTTTCCCTATTTTCCCTTTTCTTCTACCTCTTTTGTAGTACTTATCACATACTGAAGTAGAGAAATGTCTTTCTCTCCTATTACACATAAGATCCTTAGAGGCTGGAAAGACATTGTTTTCATTTCTTACTACCTCAGAGTTGTACCTGTCACCAGTTAGAGTTATCACACAATGAAGATACAAGGGATAAATGTTTCCTTTCTGACAAATTCTACTTTTTCCACTTTTCCATTTTGAGAGGATAAAAAGTAAAATAAAAACATGAGTTTTGGGGGAAATTAAGAATGATACAGTTTTGTGTGTCTTTTATTTAACAAGCCTAAGGCTGTAATTCAAATATTAGAAATAAATATAAGAAATAAAATCCAAGTGCCATTCTCAAGAATGTTTGCTTTATGTAAGTGGAACTTAGATTTTAACTTCTTAGTAAACTCTTAATTCAGAAGTTAGTGATTTAAAAGATGTTTTTTGATTATAGGTTCTAGTATGACATAATAAAAGAATGAAATTCCTAGACCATAAAGGCCTCTGGTTACATTTCTTGGCACATACTATTGAGAACATTTTAAAGATCAGAGTAGAGATTAAGAATTCTGCACATAGGACATGGGCCACAAAGAATAAAGTGTGCCCTTCATTTCAACAGCCTCAGGTACAAAAAATTATCCAAATAGTGGAAGCAGCTATGCAGACAATGTGTGCTAGCCACAAAACTCAAATAGGTCCAGCTCCAGTTCAGGCTGTCAGTGAGTCCAAAACAATACATACAGTATCACAAAGTTAGCTGTGCATGAATGATTTCATAATTCTAGTTATCCTCTTGTCCAATTTTGCCACATTTATGATGAATTGACTACACAGCCATGCCCCTCAATCTTCAAAACACCTTTGAGCTATTTCCTTCCTTCCCTACACCTCCCATTACTACTGTCCAGTCTTAGATTATTATGTGGGATTCCCAACCCAGACCCGGTTTCAGACACTGCCCCTCCTTCACCATGATACTCCATGATCACTTGTATTTCCTGAAATACAACCTCATAATTTTATCCTCTGGGAGGACTCATCCCACTGGTTCCTCATCTTTTCCAGGCTAGACTCCATAATCCTTGCACAACCTATCAATTCTGGTATGATCTGACCTCTGCCTACTTTCTGTGTTTATCTTTTCCTACCCCCCTGACTCTGCCTTGCACGCCAATATGCCAGCCATTCTGAGCTACTTAGTTACTACATTTTTGCTTTTCACAGGCCATTTCTCTGCTTGTCATGCCTTTCCCATGCTGGACTGCCTGGCAAACATCCACTCACCTTGTAAAGCTCAATTCAATGCTTTAAACTCCTCTCAGTGACCTTTGTGGAACCCACCTGCCTCCAGGTAAAACTGAATGTTCTTGCCTCTGAATCTCTACTGTCTTGTTCTGTTTCATTTACAGATTCTGTAAATCCTTACTTTATTCTTGTACTTAGTAGTATATCTATTGAACTGCAAACTACCTGATGGCAGGAACCACCTTGTTCATTTTTATTAGTGGTGGATATAAAAGATGCATCATACTAGTCTGCTGAGTGAAGAGATAATCCAACAACTCATCAAGTCAAACACCTAAATCTAATTTCCTGAGATACTTCCTCAATAGATCTTAGGTGTATTAAAAGTCTGATATTTTGTAGAAGTTCATATTAAATAATGTCACGTTCAGTCAAACCCATCCAGTTCAAAACAATTTTGAGTTTTTATAAGGCCATTACATAGTTCCAGAGATCTGGAAGTGAAGGAGTTCTCATTCCTTTGTGGGAAAATGCAGCAGCAGCAGCAGCAGTAGTAGTAGTAGTAGTAGTTGTTGTTGTTGTTTTCTGTATGTGGAAAGTCACAGAACTAGAATTCTTTCTGTCCCATGGAAAACCACCCAATCAACCTTCTAGAGAGTTCTGGAGAGCTCCTGCTGGTATGAAAGCCAAAGGGGAAGTAAAGCAATACACATCACTGTTAAATCCATAGAAGTGCCTCCACCACGTGCCATAGCAGGGGTTCTCAGAGTGTGGTCCTGTCATGGAGTATGAGAGGTCAAAACTATTTTTAAAAGAATACCAGGACATTGGATATGCCTTTCATTGTGTTGACATTTGCACTAGTGGTGTAAATAAAAACTTAGTGGAAAAAACTGTTGGGTCTTTAACACGATCAATGTAGTGGACATGTCCTGTTCTTGCACACCTCTCTGGTCTTTGAGAAACTGACTAGAAAACCACTCCTATCTCCCTGGGAAGTAAGGTACTATTTACCTCTAGTAAGTTAGTTTGGAAAAAAGAAGAGGTTCAAATTCCAGACATGAGCATGTATATTATGGGAACAATATTTATGCTACCACCTTTATGTAACTGGAACTAAAATCTGAGAAAAGAATATAAAAATGTATAAAATATCTAAGACTCTGATAAAAATAAGTGCAAAGATGCTCTTACAAGGAAGCTTCCACACGTGTCATATATGTGGGAAGTCTCCTAGGAAAATACCCTCTACTTTGCATGGGATCACGACAAAAGTCACATGCCAGAAAAAGAAATGAAACATTATGAGAGACAAAAGAAGAAATAGAAGAACTAACCCCCAGAAACCTGAGATAATGGAATAATGTAAAAATTAAGAACATTTAAAATGATTAACAGGTGCATCTCAGTGAATTAGAATATTGATTATAGAAGCGTTTGGATTTAAAAAGGAAAAATAAAGTAAAGTAATAATAAAACAAAGTCAACTGTGTTTAAATAACTAAATATTGTACTATAATTAATAAAAAATAATGATAATAATAACAATATGATAACTGTTAAATAAAATTTGGGAACCTCAATGCCTTTCAAGCATCCTCTGCACTTGAGTACTAAAGCAGTTAACAAAAAAAGATAAAAGCCTTGGCAGCTGGAGATCAAATATTACCTTCATTTCTTAAAAACCTGATATTTGAGAAAGCAGGTAAGATGGTGGCAACAATGGGCCTCTCTATACTGAATCCAAGCATTGTGCCCACCCAGGGCTGTGAGCACTGCTCTCCATATGAGTGTCGACAGAGGGAGCAAAATGATCTTGACTGCCAGCAGCTGGTTCCCAAGGACAGGAATGAAGGAAACAGTTGCTCTGTGTACTCTGTTCCTCTCCCAAGCCAATCAGGGAGGACAGCCTCCATCCTGACCTGAAGTGGCTAAAGTGGTTACAAAGGCCAACTTTCTGTGACAGGAGAAAATATTTGGAATGTAATTTACATATTTCACCCTGCAAATGACTAAATTGAGGCATTTTTTTAAAGGAACAAAAATATTAGACAACTATGTTAAGATATGAAGACATTAAGTTACATGTACGAAGTTAGGGAAAATTAAGTTTGTGAACTCATCTTAGAAAAAGTGCTACATGCCTCCTTGCTGAGTATCACTTACATTGGTCATTAGATGGCCAAAGGGAATACTTCCAGGGTGACTATAGTGATATTCAGTAGTGAAGCATGTAGCACTTTTTCTAGGATGAGTTCTCAAACTTAGTTGTCTAATCTCATATATTAAAACTTTCAAGGTAATTGCTGAGGAGAATAAGGGGCTAAGTCTATACCAAAGTAGAGGAAAGGAAGAATAATGTAAATCCAATTAATCCAATAAAGAGCATTTAAGAATAAAATACAAAACAAAGAAAAGGATTAGCATATAAAAATGACAGCTCTACTGAGATACCAAAGTCTGTTTGAAACCCTCATAAACTATATTGTAATCAAAAGTTGAATATAATCATGAGGAAATTATAGAGAGTTCCAATTCTCTTAAAATTTCTGATAAAACAACTAACCTACATGCTTTAAAAATTGCCAATGTAATAAAAGACAAAAAAATAGCTGAGGAATATTCCAGATATAGGAGAGAAAGAAACCTAATAGACACAGTGCATGATCTTGGCCTACACTATGCCTTAGAAAAAGTTGTAATAAAAGTCATTATTGGGACAAATGATGAAATTGGTATAGAAACTAAAGATTAGATGAAAAATTGTACCAATGTTAAAACTTCTAAATATGATACTACACTTGTTCTTAATGTAAAAGAAAATGGTGGTCAAGAGACATAATTTACATAAACTACTCTCAAGAGTTTCAGGAAAATATTGCATATGTAGGGGTGTATGTGGGTGTATGAATGCATACAAAAGGGAAGGATAAGTGAATGAGGAAAATATTAAAAATCAGTGAATCTGGATAAAGTGTATAAGAGAATTAATTATACTATTCATTTACCTTTTCTTTGTTTTAAATTATTTGTAAGTAAAATATTTTAAAATGTTAAAAGAGTTTGTGATCATTTTAAACACAAAATATTACACTATAACGGTGTATACTGATAGATAATATGAGTGTAAAATAATGCATGAGAAGGATATCACTAACTTATCAGCATGCTCTGGTCCTGCCTTACTCACAGGGGATACATTCCAAGACATTTCTCGCCCCCATGGGTATTACCAAACCCCTATATATACTATGCTTTTTCCTCTGCATTCATGGCTAAGATAAAGTTTAATTTATACTTTAGGCAGAGTAAGAGATGAACAACAATAATTAATAATAAGACAGAAAAATATTAACAACATGCCAGCATCACCACTTTTATGCTTTGGTGACATTATTAAGTAAAATAAGAGTGACTTGCCCTTATGCACCACAATATCATGACAGTCGATCTGATCATGGAGATACCCTCTATGTGACTGATAGGCAGGGAGCATAGCCAGCATTGATCTGCTGGATAAAGGAAGGGTTCATGTCCTGGGCAGGACAGAGGGGTTGGCACAAGGTTACATCACTGCACATCACTGTATCACACTTCTCACAAAGATGAGTGATTTAAAATATATGAATTGTTTATTTCTGGAATTTCCATTTAGTATTTTTAGCCATGATTGAAACTACCAAAAGGAAAACTGCAGATGAAGGATTCCCATGTTGGATATTTCTGGAGGGGGCAGAAGGAAGAAACTGAAGCTGAGAATGGGGGAAGCAGGAGGGAATGAAGAACATAGCAGCTACATTTTTCTTTAATTCAGAAGAAAAATGTTTGAAGAAGAAGTGAAAAAATGCTTATACTTATAATCCTGAAAGTTTCTTTATTATTCTCAGCCCTTTCTGTATGCTGAAAATCTTAATTATTAAAGATATATTTTCAAAAGTATTTTTTAAAATCACAATATTTCAAAATAAAGACTCATCAATAAAGAGACTAAAAAATTTAATACTGATATGAACATGAATTTTTGACTTATCCATGGTTTCAAAAATTGCTCTAAAAATGTTTTGAAACATAATCACAAGACAAACCATTCATTTAAAAGAAAGGGGATATATCTTCACAACAAAAATAAAACAAAGTGAAATGTCAGAGATATCAACTTTCAACCTTAGTGCTTAAAAGAACTGAACATTTCATACTTAATAATCTTTAGAAATGAGAGTGAGTGCAGGTAAATAACATGGTGCAATTCTACTTGAATTTCTATTTTTAAAAGATGTACATGAAAGAATAACTGTGCCCTTATGATAATATGCAATATTAATGTGCCATACTTGCTAACATTGCTCCCAAGTGCCACTTAATGCAATGAAAATACATTGAGCAACCTTAACCTACAAGACATTCTTTTAAGTACCATGAGAATACAAAGATGGATATGTGCAACCTCATCATTCATGTAGTTTATGCCTAGTAAAAGAGTTTGCTGAATTTCTCAAACAATGATTGATAATAATCTCAGGAGACCTCAGGAAAATGCACTCTGGAACCTTAGCAGTGCGGAAGGTTTTGAAGTTCCCAGTTCAAGTGTTTTAAATGTTTTAAAATATAAGTAACTACGGGATAGGGAGGATACAGCTGGCCCTAAGGGCGAGCTGGACTCCTAAGCAGCCAGGACACATAAGGGAAATGATGATATGAGATTAGATTTGAAGATATCAACAGAAAGAATGTAAGTGGGTAAAAGGAAGCAAAATATGGTAGCATACTGGATCAGTGGTGATTCTAGAACAGAACTCATAATGCCACTCCTGAAGGGGCAACTCAGAAGGGATTTAGAAAAGTCATATTTGCAGTTGTGAAGAAGCCATTTAGGAATGGTGCCTAGCATAGGAATGGTGACAAAAGGAAGCCGCAGCCTGAGACTGGTAGCTGTAGCCCTGGGAAAAGGACTGATTAGTAGGAACTATAGTAACAACTTGAGAATGCTCCTAACTACCAAAACCACAGCCTGGCAGGGGAGAGCAGTAGAAATGAGTACCCAAAATTCTTCCTCCTGCTTCTTGTTCATCTGCCAGTGAAGCTACATTACAAAGGAGCATGGCCAATGCACTCAGAGTGGATTAAGTCCTGGCCATGAAAGAGAAGGGCTAAGAGTAGTCTACAGAAGTAAATGTAAAGCAGCCAATACACAGGTGACCCTGGAGGAAGGCTCAACATGCAATTTGCAGGTAGTCAGTTGACCAGTGATTCTTGGATGTTAGCTCAGTGCAGGGAAGTAAGAGCCCACTATAAGTGCTGCTATGGGTTAGGAACCCTTTTGTCAGACTATAGATGGTCCTAAATCTATATTGCCTATTCAATACAAGCAATAAAAGCCAAAAACAGTGCTGACATTGATGGTAGCACAGACTGTGCAGTCAACAACAAATAAAGGTATTGTTGACATTGATGTTTATAAGATGGTGCTCCTGGATTGGTTCAGTGCCCAACCTGTGCAGTTGTACATGCGAGCCTTGCTAACTCATTACTTAAATGTGAGTGTTTATCAGGTACAAGAAAAAGATTGGAGTGGGGAGGCAAGATTAAAGCTGGGAGGCCAGCTTTACGCAGAGGCTCCCATCCAGAAGGAGAGTTAAGGGTCAGGAGTTTAGCAAGTAAGCTAATGGTTTGGAGCTGAGCAAAGAGAGAAGATTGAAGAGCGCACATCACCCATGCTGAGGCCAGTTGCAACCCCAAGGAAACTAACAATAGGTACAAAACCCATTGCCAAGCAGACAAGAGTCCCCTCCTCCATGAGAACAGCTCACAGTATACTTTCTACAAACAAGCAAGCAGAGTTCAGATCTCCTCCTATTTTATCCCCCTGGAGAGACCCTCTAAAAACCAGGACTCCTTCCCCAGAGAGGAACCACTAATATGCCATGACACTCTCACACCAGGCATAAAACTGAACATACACGCTACCCACAATTCTGAACTCCCAGTACTCCCCTCCACTCTCACCCTGTGGTCTGGAAACCTGTGGCCATGGAGTCCAGATTCTTGGGCATTTTTCTGAGAGGTGTGGACAGGGTGTGGGCTATCAGAAGTATGATCTGAATCAGTGTCACTGGTGTAAAGTGGGCATGACAGAGGTACAAGGTGAAGAAGGAGACATCAACCTTCCTGGACTACTTCATTTGCTGGGTGGGCCCTTCTAATTCCACGGAGCACCAGAGTGAGTCATACTCAAGTTGCCAGTAGACTCCTGCTATCTAGTTGCTGGAGACCTTTTGAACTCTCCCATGTGAGACTAGGTGCTGACTAGGACAATTGATTTGGAACTTTTGACCTGGGCCAATCACCCAAAGAACATCCAAGGTCGTACCCCATTTATGTTGTTGAGGGAAGGTTTGATTTTCCTTTTCCATTTGTTGCCCATGGCGGGGTGGGGTGTCTTAGTTGCTTATATTTCTTGACAGCTGAGACTTCAACCCAGAGTTATTCATTCACTAAAATTAGACAGAGACCAGTTGAAAACAAGACAGAGCAACTGAGCTGCACCACACCAAGAAAATCCCCAGTGTCTCAGGCCATAGTACTGTACAGGTCCTTTGCGAAGTTCTAGGGGAAAACTTGCAGTAACCAGTCCTATCTCTTGAGAAAAGAGCTGGTTAATCTCTACTTCAGGACAATTTCACCTTGTCTGCTCATCTAGCCAAAAAGTGAAAAATAATTAAGGGGTAGAATCAGTGAAAAAACTCTGGCAACACGATAATCAGAGTAGATCAACTTCCCCAAGGAACAAGGTGATGGACATACCAAAAGATCCCATTCATAAACAAATGGCTGAGATGTCAGAAATTGAATTCAGTGGACATTTTTAATCCTTTCACCACTGTGGAAGTTGGCATTTGATCAAAATTTCTAAGTGAGTTTACTTTTGTGGTGGAGGATTACACTTAGAAGGGTACAGGTGAAACTTACTAAGTGCAGAATACAAATGTCTTCATACAATAACTAAGAAAATGCCATGAAGGCTATGTTAAACAGTTTGATGAAAATATTTCAAATTGGCTGGTGAGCTATAGAAGACTGAAACCAGACTCACACCTTTAACTAAGATAGACTCTCACTGGATCAAAGATTTAAACTTAAGATGTGAAACTATAAAAATACTAGAAGAAAGTACAGGGAAAACACTTGAAGAAATTGGCCTGGGTGAATATTTTATGAGGAGGGCCTACCAGGCAATTGAAGCAACATCAAAAATACATTACTGATTAGCTGGGTATTGTGGCTGGCACCTATAGTCCCAGCTACTCTTAGCAAGAGAATCACCTAAGCCCTCCACCTAAGGAGATGGAGGTTGCTGTGAGCTGTGTGATGCCATGGCACTCTACCAAGGGCAATAAAGTGAGACTCTGTCTCTACAAAAAAATAATAATAATAATACATTACTGAGATCTGATCAAACTAAAAAGCTTTTTACACAGCCAAGAACACAGTAAGTAAAGCAAGCAGACAGCCCTCACAATAGGAGAAGATATTTGCAGGTTATGTCTCTGACAAAGGTTTTATATCCAGAATCCATAGAGAACTCAAATGTATTAGCAAGAAAAGAACAAGTGATCCCATCTCAGGGTGGGCAAGGGACTTGAAGAGAAACTTCTCTGAAGAAGACAGGCACATGGCCTACAGACAAATGAAAATATGTTCATCATCCTCAATCTTCAGAGAAATGCAAATCAAAACTACTTTTAGATATCATGTCATTCCAATAAGATTAGCCCACATCACAAAATACCCAAACCAGAGGTGTTGGCATGGATGTGGAGAAAAGGGAACATTTCTGCACTGCTGGTGGGAATGCAAACTAATACGTTCCTTTTGAAAAAATGTTTAGAGAATACTTAGAGATCTAAAGATAGACCTGCCATTCGATCCTTCCATTCCTCTATTAGGTATATATCCAGAGGAATAAAAATCACTTTATAACACAGATATTTGCACCAGAATTTATTGCAGCCCAATTCATAATTACTAAGTCATGGAATAAGCCCAAGTGCCCATCGACCTGTGAATGGATTAATAAATTGTGGTATATGTACACCATGGAATATTATGCAGCCTTAAAAAAAGATGGAGACTTTTCCTCTTTCATGTTTACATAGATGGAGCTAGAACAATTCGTCTTAGCAAAGTATCTCAAGAATGGAAGAAAAAGTATCCAATGTACACAGCTCTACTATGAAACTAATTTATAAGCACCCATACTTCCAAATGAAAGCTATAACCCAACTATAGCCCAAGATGAAGGGGAAAGAGGAGAGGGAAGGGTGGGCAGGGGGAATAATGGGTGTAGGGAGGGACCACACCTATGGTGAATTTCACAAGGGTACATATTAAATCTACTAAGGGTAGAATATAAATATCTTAACAGAATTACTAAGAAAATGTGGTGAAGGCAATGTTAACCAGTTTGATAAAAGTATTTCAAATTGTATATAAAACTAGCACATTGTACCCCATTAATGCATTAATGTACATAGCTATGATTTAGTAAAACAAACAACAAAAAAAAGAAAACAAGAACAAGATGAAGAATGTTTCATCTAAAAAGGTTTGCTCATTTGTAATCCTTACATTCATATTGTTAATATTGGTATGAACATGATTTCAACAATGAAGTTGCACATATCTATCTTTGTATTCTTACAGTACTTAAAGGAATGCCTTTTAGGTTAAGGGTGCTTAAACTTAATAAAGAAACAAGTAGTCTTTAAAGCTTGACAATAGTGCCCTCTCCATTGTTAATAATTAGCATGACAGACTGTTATCAGAAATTCTATGTTATAAATTTAAGTTAAACTAGAATTCTAAAGTAACATGTCGGATAAGAGGTTACTATTCCATAAGAATAGAACTTCAGGAATCTCTCTAATTTACTTCCTTGCCTTAAAAGTTAGGAATAATTTGATCAGGATTTAAGCTATCCTTTTAAGACTGACTCTCTACTTATATATCCCACAAGTAGAATATTAGCTGAAAAATAACAGATCCTCACTAACATAGGGTGGCGCCTGTGGCTCAGCGAGTAGGGCACCAGCCCCATATACTGAGGGTGGTGGGTTCGAACCCGGCCCCAGCCAAACTGCATCAAAAAATAGCTGGGCATTGTGGTGGGCGCCTGTAGTCCCAGCTACTCGGGAGGCTGAGGCAAGAGAATCGCCTAAACCCAAGAGCTGGAGGTTGCTGTGAGCTGTGACTCCACAGCACTCTACTGAGGGTGATAAAGTGAGACTCTGTCTCTATAAAAAAAAAAAAATTAAAAATAGAAATAGCTATTCCCTTAAAAATATATGTAGCTATAAATGCCCCTGCCTCTTTCTTTCATAAAAGTATACATTGGCATGATGAATGCTAGGAATTGAGGAATAAACTAAGATAGGACTCTGGGCAATATGGAATAGCAGGAGCCCCTACAAAGTGAGTCACATGTTACCAGGACTCAGACTCAACATGATCCTCATTCACCTTAATTTGCCTCTCTCCAGTAAAATCTCACTAGTTACATTGAGAAATATCTCAGAGCTATTTTTACCTTCTATCTAAATGACAATCCTGTCAACTAATACTTGTATAAAATTTAGATTGTACAAAATTTTTGATAAAATTCTGAACCAAATATTTGTATATCCCTTGGCCTCTGCCAAATTCATGTACTGAAATTACACCCCCCAGGGTGATGGTATTAGGAGGTAGGGTGCTAGGACATTAATTAAGTCATGAGGATGGAGCCCCCATGAATGGGATTAGTGCCCTTATAAAAGACATCCCATAGAGCTCTCTTGCTCTCCTTCAACTATGTGAGAATACAAGAAGAAAATGGAAGTCTACAATCTATGAGAAGATCCTCCCTAGAACCAGACAAGGCCAATACCCTGATCTCAGACTTCCATCCTCCAGGGTTGTGAGAAAGAATTACTGTTTCAGACACTCAGTCTATAGTACTTGGTTATAGCATCCCCAATTGACTCAGATGACTGGGAGTCGAGGAATTTACAGACAGACTTCTGAGCCTTCGTGCATTCTGACTCCTGCAATAAATGCATTCTTTCACCAATTCTCAGTGAACATGTTCCAGCTGCTGGACACATAAACCTACCCCGAAGGACAGCATGCTTGTAGAACTGATAACTAGGGACCACAGAGGCAAAAGCCAGCACTGCCTTGCTTGGCCTTGATGTGCTGAGGAGACACCTCAGGCCTGGTTGGCCTGGCAGGGAAGAGGTGGAAGAAGGAGGGCAGGCTGCTCAGCTTGTGGGTGGGTAAGAACTGGGCAGGGCAGGGCTTGAGTGGAGTGCCCAGGAAAAACACTTCATGTGTAAAGACAGTGAAGTCTTTGAAAGCACCCAAATTTTAAGGAATGGAAGTATGAATGGAAGGCAGGCAGTGATCCCTCAACAGAGAGTACTAAAATTGGCCAGCGATGAAGTGAAAAAGCTCTACTCATGTGCTGTTCCCACATCAATTGTCATACCCCACATGCCAAATGTTACCACCACACAGTGAAAACACAACAGGCTAGAGCTTCCATATCTGCATCAGACATTCATAGAGATATTTCAGAGGTGCTGAGGCTGACTTTTTAACAGTGTCATTATTATTTGAGTCAACAATTCTATGTAAAGAGAGTGATCACATACATACAGATATATGCATACATATGTGTTCACTGTTGATTGAGTCTATGCTTATTTTTTAAATGGTAGATTCTAAATACTGCATAATGGAACTCATAATTTCTTACTTTAAGTGTATCCAAACCTTTATAAGGTGAAACTATTTTCTCTTTTAGTTTCCCAAACCAATGTAGCCTCACAATTTACAACTGGCATATAAGAAATTCTGGGGACTTACTCCACATGTATTGAATTGAAATTTATGGACTTGGCCCCAGAATCCACATTTTAAAGTGAGGAGAGTAAAGATGGTGACCTTGCTTCCAGGACTGAAACTTTTTTTAGGTGTGTCACCCTAAAGGTTTTCAATAAAGCCAGACCACTGACCACACCCCATGCAGTGCTCCTCCCATTGACCACTAGGTAGACTCTCAGATATCCTCAGACCCTGAGACACTTGGTCTTGTTTATTTAAAAGTATTCCTCCACAATTATAGTTGCAGTTACTTGAAGTTGAAGAAGCACAAGGAAGTTGCATTCTTTGATGCATGGATCAAGAAGCACTGTCAGTGTGCATATGAACACATACACACACATTTTCTTGAACTCTTGCCTCAGAAACACAGAAAATCCATAAAATTGTTATTTCACTTTCTGAAATGTATCAAGTTTCTTGTATTCAGAGATAAAAGCAACTTAGCCTCAGTTATAACAATTCAAGCTTTATTTGTTAAAACCCTAAGAGAATAAGACTAAATAATTTGCCAACACTGATTATTTAGCATTTCTTCAAATGCCTAAGTTGAGGATCTTGCAACAAGGCCAACTCCCAGTGCACAAAGAAGTGAAAGAAAGCAAAGAAAAGCTTTCAGAGACATTCTGCAGGCCAGAGGGTGAGGAACACCACCAAAGCAAGTGGCAAAGGCAAAGTGACAACAAATACAATCAAGAGACCTCATTGGCTTTGATTTGTGATTCTGGAATTCAGTAACATATCTATCCATAAAATAGAATTGGAATTTTAATGACCTGAGCAGAGAAGGTCAGCTTTCTTGGCAGAAAAGAGCTGAGGAAAGAGGAAACAGAACATAAAGCAATTGGCCATTACAGTTACTGTCCTGATAGGGGAAAGCAAAGGGACCTTCCTTACCACCCTGATTCATGCTGACTGGTGTCTCCTGTTTTTGAAAACTGGCCCATTTTGAGTTTTAGCTTGATGACGCATCACTTAGCACAAGTGACTCCATCCTGGCTTGGTCTGGTCTACTGGACCCAAACAGTGGCATCCCTCATGCTTCATTCAACACAAGGAAATCTGCTTGTGGAATCTACTCAGTAGTCTACTGCTCAAGATAACCTCAACCCAGAAAAGAGCTGCTATGACTTTGGGGATGGGGACAGGCTTGGGGGCTGAGGGGTGGCTAGAACAGAAAAAGGAGCCAGAAGCAAGAATCGATAAAGCCAGGTGAGCCTCACCTGCGTGGCTCCCTTCACCTGGTCATAGTTGGGCTCTGACCCCAGCAGAATCCCTTCTCACTGAATGAGGTCTGAGGAGGGAGAGAAGACAGGTGAGCAAAGAAGGAAGACAGATGAGTGGCAGATCTGGGGGATCCATGATCAGGGACCCTGGCAAAGATGAAGCCCACCCACCAGGCACTTACAAGCAGAAACACACACTTGGGAAAGCACCGTTCAAACTAGAGCTAAAAAAGTAAGACCAAAGCAACCTACTCATGCAGCTAAGATGTGCTCCTGTCGGGGGTCACTCAGTGAGGTGGAGGGAGCCAAGAAGAGGGCCAGAAAGGCAGGAGCTGAGCACTGCATACAGCCCAGGGCTGCTCTGAGGCCCAATTCACATGTCAATTAGGAAACCACTGGAATTCCAGCTCTGCTTGCTCGTAAGTGAGTTTCCCTCATGCTTAAAAGTTTCTGAAATTCTGACAACAGCACCTAAGATGGAAGACCTTGTGCATGTGTTCAAATGAGGAACCTGTCAAGCAGCTAAAGATTTATATAAATGAGGGCATTGTGTGTTCAAAAGGAGATTGGTATGTTTGATCTTGGCCATTATTGATTTACCTTTCCACATGATAACATTCATTAAGTAAGATAAGTAAATGTTGATGTGTTCCCTTTCAATTGTCAGCAGGTAAAACACAGAGGCAGCCATCCTATGGTGTGTAACTTCCACCCATTATCAACAGGCTGAGACAAAAACTACTTTCCTACCACACCATTACCCGAGATGACTTATGACTCCTGAAGCACAAATCTGCTCTTAGTTTCATTGACATTTTTGTGTGGATTTTCACTGCAGTTCAAAGGACAAAGAGCAAAGGCGGGAGGAAGCTACTCAGGGACAGTTACTCAAAATGTTTCATGCCTGACTCTAAGGTCTAATTAAAACCTACACGGACCTACAGGGAGGTCTCTTTTAAGCCAGACCTCATTTATTTAAAGGCCTGTATCTGCACTCCTCAATAATTTGTAAAATCAGGAAATTTTTATAGTAACCCCATGCTTCAAGTCATTTGATTGCGGCTGCATAGTTTTGATGATTCAATCAGTTGTAATTATTATTAATTTTTTTGTACAGACAGAGTCTCACTATATCACCCTTGGTAGAGTGCCAGGGCGTCACACAGCTCACAGCAACCTCTAACTCCTGGGCTTAGGTGATTCTCATGCCTCAGCCTCCCGAGTAGCTGGGACTACAGGCGCCCACCATAATGCCTGGCTAGTTTTCTGTTTTGCAGTTCAGCTGAGGCCAGATTTGAACCCGCCATCTTTGGTATATGGGGCCGGGATGCTACTCGATGAGCCACAGGCACCGCCCCAGTAATTATTTTTTAATAAAACTGAGATGTTTTAATGAGTCACTGCCATTTTCCATTAAGTATACTGTCCTCACTGCTAAGTTAAATTAGGGAAGCCATGTCTTGACATAGCCACAGGTAGTGATGGAACTTATCAGGAGGCACCTGGAATTCAGAGCTGTCTAGTCTGTTGTCTGACTACAGAATCTGGAAGCAGAGAAATGATGAGGCCTGTCAGTGGAATGCTATTTATTTTAGAGATGAGAAAACTATTAATCAAATACTCATCAATTAGTGATTTCCCAAATTGGTCTCTTTTAAAGAGGCTTCCATCAATATCTGTGTTGAGGTCCCCTCGGGACTCTCCCAGCTTTGGAATTTCCCTTTGCCATTGCACTTACCCCCATGATATTAATATTATTATTTCTTCAGCCCGCCAACCCAAAGAATGTCTACTCCTGAAGATAAGGGATCTTGTACTACTCACCTTTGTATCTCCAGAGCCAAAGTAATGGCTGCTGCTAATATTTGCTAATGTGAACTGGGAACGAGAACAAAAACATATCTTCTGATGATATGGGACCTAAACAGAAGAGTCCCTCCACAGAAAACTAGAAAAATGCCTCCCAGGGTTCCATTTTCACTGAGACATACAAAGACCACAAATTAATCTGATCACATAAAGCAACCCAGTGCTGCCTTCCCTTCCTGCAGACTCCAGAATCAGCAGAGGGAAAAAGAGCTGTGAAGTGAAAGTAGGAGATTCAGGGGAGCAGAACAAGCAAATTGTTCAACTCTCTTTATTCCACTTAATCTCTTCAGATTGCAATTAGTAACATAGACACATACATACACCTCTGCTTAGGCCTGGTCCTTGGGAGACAGACAAGGAATGACTTAGAGAAATGACCTGAACTGCACGATTTAGGTTCTGTGTTCAATTCTGCCATAAAATTGCTGTGTGACTTCTGGAAAATCACTTCATTTCTTAAGGCCTCAAAGAAGACCTTGAATTATATCATTCAATACACACCTACTAGGCACCTACCAAGCTCTGTTGAGGTACTAGGGCACAGTAGTGCCCAAAACAAACAAAGGCCATGTCCTCGGAGAGCTCACCTTCTGGGGAAAGCACACTGTATCAAGTAAACACCAAATATTTTAAGAAATGGTAAGTGCTACAAAGAAACATAAAGAAGAACACAGGCAATAATAAAAATAAACTTAATTTCCTTGGTTAAACCATGAATCAAATAAATGAAATGAAATATTATGTGTAGAATCATAATAAGGTATAACCGGAAAAAACCTTTCCAATTATCTGGTTCCACACTTAATTTTACTACTAAAGACAATGAGATAGGTAGATAGGTGGGTGAACAGATAGATGAGTGGATGGAGGATGGATAGGTGATGGATAGATGGATGGATGGGGGATAGATAAATGATGACTGGATGGATGACGAATGTAAGGATGGATGATGGATGGTGGGTGGATGGATATAGAGAAAAAGTGAGTCCAAGTCATACCATGTAAGCAGGTGTACATAATTTTTCCTTCCCCACAATGGCACGTGAACATTTCCTATCACTTTCAGATATTTAGCAGTGAAGTCTTGAGCTGACTTTTACCTACTCACAAGAGCTGACCTTTAGTACTTCTTCCTAAGCTCACAATCAGTGGACTAGTGACTTCATGTTGCTAAATTAAAATCAACCATGTTGGAGTATTTACACAATAGAAATTTGCAAATGCCACATACACATCATGATTTTTTATTTCTTGCATTTTATTGGAGATCTTGTTCAATATTTACCAGCATCCCACTGATCTTAATACCATATCCAACTCAATAATGCTGGGATTTTATCCTTTTAAAACAGTTAATAACTCCTCCAAGAACTATAATTAATTATGGGGACTAGAGGTACAACCAGGATATAAAGAAATACTCTCACCCGAAAAGGTACGCTGTCAAAGACTGCTCCTTTTAGGCCTGGCTAATGTGAGGGTTTGTCCACTTCAACAAGTCTCCTTTACTCTCTAAAACTGGTCTAGTGGTTTGAGTGTGAGAATCCTTTTTTTAGTTTTATTTAATTGCCTCCAGCTGTAGGAATCCCTTCTGCCTCTGATCTATTGAAACCAGCCTTTTGGTTAACCTGCCTGTTTGTTTAAACTCCAAACCCACAGACTGTTTTTCCTTTTTTTGTTTTATCTTCTGATTCAGAGGCTGGGAAGGTGGAATGGAGAAGGTAGTCCAGACACATGGGGGGCAGCCCTGGACGGGAGCTCAGGGGACCCATTCTGGCAAGCACCAGGGCTCACTCATTCCACTAGGGAAGAGGCAAAAGGTTTTTAAAATCCAATTCCTATGGTAAACTGTCAATCAAGGTTGAAAAACTCAGAAATTGGTCATATTGGTACTTTGATGCTGTGTGACCTTGGATAAAGTCACCTGCCCCACTCTTTACCTTGGACTATTCTTATGGAAATGAAAGTGATGGAATCAGATACCTCTCCATTATACTTGGCTCTAAAATTCTAAGATTCTCAAGAAGGGGATGCAACTTCCCTAATTCAAGGCTCTGCTTATTCAGGGAGGGACAATAACAAAACCCACTGGAGTCTGTTAAGCTGCATAAAACACTGAATTCACAATAATGTTTTGATTACAATGAAAGCTGTTGTTCTAGACATACCAGAAATGAAAAGAGAACTGCCCATATAAGTGGACAGTGTTCCTTTTTTTATTTTTTATTGTTTTGGAAAAAAGGAGTTTTAATGATACTACATACTAATATACAACATAATACAATTCAATTAGAGATATAGCAAAATTATGAGGTAAGAGCAATGAATCCAAACTGACATTCTGTCACTTATAAGCCCCTAACCCACAGAAGCCCTTTCCCTCCTGCAAAAACAGAAAAACTTGGCTTCAGCTGAATAATATTTAATCATGAACAACTTACTTTTTTCAATAGAATATTCCTGTTATTTTAAAGTTTTCTAGTTTCTTTTCTTTTTATTTCAAAATATTACAGGGTTACAAATGTTTTTGTTTACATGTATTGATTTTGTTAACCTTGAGTCAGGGTTAAAAGTGCACCCAACATCCAATTCACCGTACCCATTAAGTATATTTTTACCCATCCCTTCCTCACCACTCCTCCCTGGTTGATTTCCACTGAGTTTTACCTCCCTCTAAGTGCGTGTATATTATCAGTCAGTTTCAGTTTAATAGCAAGTACATGCTGTGTTTGTTTTTTCATTCTTTAGATACTTCACTTATGATAATGGTCTCCAATTCCACCCAAACTGTTGCCCTAAAGCCTTAAGTCATCATTTTTCATGGCTGGGCAGTATTCCGCTGTATACATATGCCACATTCTGTTAATGCACTCATAAATTGATGGGCACTTGGGTTAATTTTACATCTTTGCAATTGTAAATTATACCTTTGAATTTTACAGTCAAGCTCCTACGATGGCTCCGCACGGCCCACAACCAAACACTGGTAGCTCCGTCTGGCTTGGTGGCCCAGTCTGGAGCCCCAGACAGCACTCAAGGACCTCCACACTCTTGCCCCAGTTCTCCCAAGGTAGTTCAACAGAGTGCCAAGTCCAAAGGAGACCCAAACAGCTCACAGTGCCAAACCCAAGTCTGAAATCCATGTGTCTATGGCTTCTCTGGTCACTATGTCCATGGAGACTGTATCTAATCAAAATAATGATCAGCCTACCATTGCCATCCCTCATACCACCCAGCAGCCTCCACCACCCATTCCAACAATGATTACAGCAGCCAGTCCCCCATCACAGCCAGCAGTGGCTCTTTCAACCATTCCTGGAGCAGTCCCCATCACTCCACCCATCACCACAATGGCAGCTGCACCACCACCATCAGCCATGTGAGTGGCAGTCTCTTCTCTGTCTTGGCCCCTCTTGTACCTGAAATAAAAGTAAAGGAGGAAGTAGAACCAATGGACATCATGAGGCCGGTTTCTGCAGTTCCTCCATTGGCTACCAATACTGTGTCACCATCTCTCTCATTGCTGGAAAACAACCTGTCTATGCCTACAAGTGACCTACCACCTGGTGCCTCCCCAAAGAAAAAGCCTCGAAAGCAACAACATGTGATCTCAACAGAGGAAGGCGATATGATGGAGACAAACAGCACTGATGACTAGAAGTCCACTGCCAAGAGTCTTTTGGTGAAGGCTGAGAAGCGCAAGTCTCCTCCCAAGGAGTATATTGATGAAGAAGGTGTGAGATATGTCCCTGTGCGTCCAAGACCTCCTATTACTTGGCTATGCCACTATCAGAACCCCTGGAAAGCTGCTTACCACCACTTTCAGAGATACAGTGATGTCCGAGTTAAAGAGGAGAAGAAAGCTATGCTGCAGGACATAGCTAATCAGAAAGGAGTATCGTGCCGTGCCCAAGGCTGGAAAGTCCACCTCTGTGCTGCCCAGTTACTACAGCTGACAAATCTAGAACATGATGTCTATGAAAGACTCACCAACTTACAAGAAGGGATTATCCCAAAGAAAAAAGCTGCAACTGATGATGACCTACACTGAATAAATGAACTCATACAGGGAAATATGCAGAGGTGTAAACTTGTGATGGATCAAATCAGTGAGGCCAGAGACTCCATGCTTAAAGTTTTAGATCATAAAGATCGTGTCCTGAAGCTTCTTAACAAGAATGGGACTGTCAAGAAAGTGTCAAAATTG
>CAUYON010212532.1:0-22928 GCA_963573935.1 Arctocebus calabarensis
AGCTGTCACCCTGGATGGAGTGCTGTAGCATCACAGTTCACGGCAACCTCCAATTCCTGGGCTCAAGCGAGTCTCTTGCCTCTGCCTCCCAAGTAGCTGGGACTACAGGCGCCCGCCACAACGCCTGGCCATTTTTGGTTGCAGCCGTCATTGTTGTTTGGTGGGCCCGGGCTGGATTCGAACCCGCCAGCTCAGGTGTACATGGCTGGCGCCTTAGCCCATTGAGCCACAGGTGCTGAGCCTGGAGTTGTCATTGTTGTTCAGCTGGCCCAGGCTGGGTTCAAACCTACCAGTCTCAGTGCATGTGGCCAATGCCATAACCACCATGCTACAGGTGCTGAGCCATTTCTTTCAGCAACATTTTGTAGTTTTCAGGGTAGCTTCAAGTCTTTTGCCTCTTTGATTAAGTTTATTCCTATGTATTTTTTTTTTATAAATTTATTTATTTATTTATTTATTTATTTTTTGAGACAGAGCCTCAAGCTGTCACCCTGGATAAGAGTACTGTGGCATCACAGCTCACAGCAATCTCTAATTCCTGGGCTCAAGCGAATCTCTTGCCTCTGCCTCCCAAGTAGCTGGGACCACAGGTGCCCGCCACAATGCCTGGCCATTTTTTGGTTGCAGCCGTCATTGTTGTTTGGCGGGTCCGGGCTGGATTGGAACCCACCAGATCAGGTGTACGTGGCTGGCACCTTAGCCCATTGAGCCACAGGCACCAAGCCCCTATGTATTTTTTTGATGCTATTATAAATTGAATTATTTTCTGTTCCTTTTCTTTTCTCTTTTTTTATTTTTTTGAGGCAGAGTCCATACCTCATAGCAACCTCAAACTCTTGGGCTCAAGAGATCCTCCTGCCTCCACCTGTGGTCCCAGCCTCCTCAGTAGCTGGGACCACAGGTACCTGCCACAATGCTCATCTAATTTTTCTTTCTTTCTTTCTTTTTTTAGTAGAGATGTGGTCTCATTCTTGTTCGGACTGGTCTCAAACTCCTGAGCTCAGGCAATCCACCCGTGTTGGCCTCCCAGAGTGCTAGTGAGCCACTGTACCCAGGGAGGCCAGTGGAATTATTTTGGAATTATTTTCTTTATTTCTGTTCAGATTATTCATTTTTGTGTGTTGATTTTATATGCTGCAACTTTGCTGAATTTGTTTATAATTCTAGGTAGGTTTTTTTGGTGTGTGTAGAATCTTTGGGGTTTTCTACATGCAAGATCAGTCTATTAACAGAAATAACCTTACTTCTTCCTTTCCAGTTATGATACCTTTTATTTCTTTTTTCTTGCATAATTGCTCTGGCAAGGATTTCCAGTACTGTATCGAATGGATGTGGCAAAAGTGGGCTAATTTGTCCTTTTCTTGGTTTTAGGAGAAGACTTCAGTCTTTCACTATTGAGTATGACGTTAGATGTAGGCTTTTCATATATGGCCTTTATCATGTTTCATGTTGAACTGCCTTCCTCTTCATCTTTAGCATTCACTCACCTGTCTCTTTCTCATCCAGTTCTCCCATTATTAAAGAAAGAGCCCAAGAGGCCTTTCCTTGACTCAACATTTGCCTATAGCTGCCCCTTTCTCTGTGTCTTAGCTCCCTCATCTCTGCCTTCCCCTCAGCCCAGCATAGGTTCTTCCACATCTCTGAAATTTCTGTCGAAGTTCCCATCTTCCCCAAGCTTGCTGACACATCTCAATCTCCATCGCACTGGCCCTTTGGCTCCAGTGAAACCTTTGCTGTCTTCTCTTCAGATTCAGCCTTCCCTGGCAGCAGGATCTCCACTGCCGTGTATGTACCCAGGCTCCCCTCCCCCATCCTCTGGCTCACATCTCCCTGAATCATTTGGTTTAGAGCACATAAGAGAGCTGGTTTAAAGCCCAAGTGCTCCAAGAGATATGAATGCTCTGGGTCTAGACTTAGACCTGGGCCTTAGTGTGTGATCCTGACACAGAATCTCTGAGAACCATCTTGAAGAACAGGACTCTCAGCAGGTTTTGTTCATTTCCTGTGGCCTCTGTTCCACTAATAGTCACACTGCTGTCTTCCCACCACCTTCTTTGAGCTCCAGATCATATTTCGACTTGCCTCCTCCCACCACCTCTCTGGGGTACCCCCAGGTCTCACACTTCACTTGTCCATGTCCTTGCCCTGCTGCTGGCCTGCTTCTCCTCTAATGACCTGCACAGAGGCTCTACCACCCAGAAACTTGGGCCCTATTCTCAGTGCAACCTTTCCCTTCTTCCCATAGCCCACAAGTACATCTTTAGTTCTGGTCATCCAGTCTTTTGTTTGCCTTCTTGGGCCCAAATGAGACTGGCTTCCTCACTGTCCTATCTGCACTTGCCCTACAGCCCCTTCTGCCTTAGGCAGTGTTCCAGCACAGGGTTCTAGCCATCTCACACCCTTGCTTAAAATCTTGCTGTGCTGGGCGGCACCTGTGGCTCAAGGAGTAGGGCGCGGGTCCCATATGCCGGAGGTGGCGGGTTCAAACCTAGCCCTGGCCAAAAACTGCAAAAAAAAAAAAAAAATCTTGCTGTGCCTCTTAAAACATACAAAGCAGAGTTCTGATCTGGGTCACAGTGCTGTCTTCTCTAGGCCGGGTGCACCCTCTAGCCTGCCAAGGACTTAGGGGGTTGAGCCACTACTCACACACTGTCTGCAATCCAGGTCTCAGTTCTGCTGTCATAGTTCTGGGGAAGCTTTTCCTGATACCCAGACTGGGCTATGTCCCCTGTGATCCTTATGGTGAAAAGCCCAGCAGCACCCTGTGTGCCTCCTGCAGGAGAAGATGCTGGACATCTATTGGCTGCTGCGCATCTGCCTGCGGACCATTGAGCACAGTGATCGCACAGGCTCTCTCTTTGCTTTTATGCCTGAGTTCTACCTGAGTGTGGCCATCAACAGCTACAATGCTCTCAAGAATTACTTTGGCCCAGTGCATAGCATGGAGGAGCTCCCAGGTAATGGGGCCATTCAGGCTGGGGCAGAAAAGGGGCCCTTTAGTGTGAGCCTGGGGGCCCTGGTCTGAACCTTCCATGCCCATCAGCATACCTCCACATGGGGGAAAGGGGAGGCTGGTCCTACTGCGGCTCCCCCTGCAGCAAATAAGCTTTTGCACCCTGCCTTGGTTCCTGCAGCCATGGTGCTGTGAAAAAAACAGACAAGATAGAGCACAAGGTGGGGAGCCCTTGGCTTTCACTTCCTCCTGCTGCTGCTGAGTAACTGCTGTGGTCTAGTAGCTGGCTGGTCCCTCACCCTGCTGCCTTAGCACTGGTCATGGAGTATGGTAATTGGTCAGGGGCAGAATGGTCTGTCTTTGTAAATCATAGCAGGGGGAAGGGGCCCTACTGGGGCCACCTAGGAGCCTGAGCTTGGCAGTTTGTCTGGATCAATCAGGCTGTGAGCTGTCAGGCCCCTGGCCTTGTTGTAGGTTTTGTCTTCAAAGATGGAATTGTAAGTGACCTAGGGGCTTTCCCTGCTGAGTCAGCAAGTGTATGTACTCCATGGAGTTTGAGTTCAGCTCAAGGCTTTTGACAGGACCTGCTTGTCCCCCACACTGAACCTATGCCTTAGTCCTTCTGCAACTGCCAGGGAATGCCTTGCCCAATGTCCCTAGATGCCAACCTGGGTCCAGACTAGCCCTTGGACCCAGCTCTGGAACCTGATACCCAAGCCCATCCACTGTGCTAAAGGATGTGCCTACCACTGGAGCCCCCACACCCATCGGCAGTTCTCACTGCCCACCCTTGCAGGCTATGAAGAGACCTTGACTCGCCTGGCTGCCATCCTTGCCAAACACTTCGCTGACACACGCATCGTGGGCACTGGTGAGGTGCCCTACAGAGGGCCAACGGGGTAGGGATGGATGGCATCTCTTGTGAAAAATGCAGCCAGGTAGGCATGAGGCATGGGGCTAGGGCTGAGGCATGGCCTGTCCCTTTAGACATCCGAGACTCGCTGATGCAGGCCCTGGCCAGCTACGTGTGCTACCCACACTCCCTGCGAGCTGTGGAGCGAATCCCTGAGGAGCAGTGAGTGGGGGCTGGGGGGACCACACACCCTGTCCCACCACACACCATACCCAGCCTCACCCTGTGCCCCATCCCTTGTCCTCACAGGCGTATCGCCATGGTACGGAATCTCCTTGCACCCTATGAGCAACGACCCTGGGCACAGACCAACTGGATCCTAGTGCGGCTGTGGAGGGTAAGCCTGACCTGAGGGGAGGTGACCAAGACTGGCTAGAGGGAGAAGTTGCCCTGTCCCACTGACCCCCCCCACTGATACCACCTCTTAGGGCTGTGGGTTCGGGTACCGCTATACACGACTACCACATCTGCTGAAAACCAAACCTGAGGATGCCAATTTGCCCAGCCTCCAGAGTGAGTATCTAGGTTGGGCAGGGCCTGGCAGCATCCTGGGCAGGGTGGGCTGGAGACCCTTACCCACGACTCTTGAGTCCTTTCAAACTCTTCTACTCCTTCCAGCCCCTCTCCTGTACTACTGTCGGGCTCCAGGCTCCCTGCCTGTCCCCTAGGGTTTCCATTTTGTGTGCTTCCTCCCAGCCCAAGGGTACTCCCTTGCCCCACAGTTTAATGTGCACCCTTTGGACCTATACACTCTGCAGGGGTGGAAGGAGGCAACATCCTCCCAGCCTGCCAGTAGCTCATGCAGACCACTCTGTCCCCTGCTGTCTAAGCCAGCTCTCTGGCTCTCAGAACCATGTCTTTCCATTCTTCCTTTGGTCTGTGCTAGTGCCAGACCCAGGGCCTTGAACATCTGAGTCCTAGGAAGGGCACAGACTAGAGGTTGGCTAGGACCCAAGAGTGGGTCATGGGGCTTCCTAGAGTAAGGGACATTTTGTGAGCAGAGACTGTACTCTCCCTCCAGGGTTCAGCAAAGCTTGTGAACTTAAACTAGGCCTGGCTTAAGGTCTTGGTCCATCCAGTTTGCAGAGTGCCTGTCACACAGTACTCACCCTGCATGGTGGCTCTTCTTGGCCTATATAGTATGTTTCTGCCCTTGTGAGCAGTGTTTGTTTGTTTGTTTTGTAGAGACAGTCTCACTTTATCACCCTCAGTAGAGTGCTGTGATGTCACACAGCTCACAGCAGCCACCAACTCCTGGGCTTAGGCGATTCTCTTACCTCAGCCTCCCGAGTAGCTAGGACTATGTAGGTAGTGTTTTGGTCTGAAGGGTGTCCCTAGAAAGGCCAAGTGCCTAGTCACACAGCAGGTCCTTTCCAGTTGCCTTGGTCTTGCCTCTTGGGCAGAACTTAGCTGCAAGTGGAGAGTGGCTGTGGGGTCAGATATGTGTCCTGCTGCTGCAGGAACTATTGATTTGCATTGAGAGGGGTAGGATGGCAGCCAGGCCAACTGTGGCTGAGGGCTCCGATTATGGCTGCCTGCCAGTCCAGACTCGGCATCCACCACCTGGGCCATATGCCAAGACCAGGCCAAGGGCAGCAGAGGATGGTAGAGGACAGTAAGGCTTGCAGCAGGGCACAGAATAGGCTCTAGAGAAGATGGCCTTGATACCTATAGGGAAGAATCTGTTGCCCTGTCTAGGTCTGAGTCTCTCTGAAGGGTAGGTGTCTCAAAACTTGCTGGGGGTCAGGCTTGGGCTGTGTGACTGCTCTAGGTAGGGTGCCACGTCAAGACCCTCCTGCAGCAGGTCCGCCATGTGGTGGGGTGGTGTAAGGGGTGGAAACAACTGCAGCCTGTGGTTTGCCCACCGGGAAGAGGGCACAGATTTAGCCTTAACCTCCAGGCAGCTGGACCCTGTCCCCCACCTCATGACCTTAGTATTCTCAGGAAGCCATTTTCTTGTCCTTAGACCAGTGGCCCACAGGGTGAGGACAGAGGTAGACAGGCAGTGGCCACTTAAATCTCTGACACTACTCCCTCCCCATGCTCCTGCAGAGCCCTGCCCCTCCACCCTGCTGCAGCAGCACATGGCAGACCTGCTGCGGGAGGGTCCTGACGTAGCACCCAGCTTCCTCAACAGCGTACTCAACCAGCTCAACTGGGCATTCTCTGAATTCATTGGCATGATTCAGGAGGTATGCTGTAGTGGGGCCTGAGTCAGGGTGGTACAAGGGACAAGAAAGGGCAAGGTGTAGCCAGGCCACTCACTGCTGCTTGCCAACATGATGGTGGCTCAGATTCAGCAGGCTGCTGAACGCCTGGAGCGAAACTTTGTGGACAGCCGACAGCTCAAGGTATGTGCCACCTGCTTTGACCTCTCGGTCAGCCTGCTGCGTGTCCTGGAGATGACCATCACGCTGGTGCCTGAGATATTCCTTGACTGGGCTCGACCTAACTCTGAGATGCTCCTGCGACGTCTTGCACAGGTGTGTCCATCTGTGCAAGAAGGGTGGGACTCTGGGGACACTCCTGTGGTGACCCTGCCCATTCACCAATGGGCTTCTGCCCTCACAGCTACTGAACCAGGTGCTGAACCGAGTGACAGCTGAGAGGAACCTGTTTGACCGTGTGGTCACCCTACGGCTGCCTGGTGAGGACCTAGATGCCCTGCACCCCAGTACACCACAGGCCTCAGTTCCTTTGCCATTAGTGCTGCCTGATCCTCCTTTCTGTCCCAGGACAGTCTGACTCAGAGCCCTCCAGGCTCAGCTCTCCCCTCTGTAGGGAGGCTAGTGGGAAGGGTGGATAGTGTCAGCCAGGACTGGAGCTCCTGCAGCAGTAGGTCACCTCCTTCCTTCCCCCCTCCTCTTAGGCCTAGAGAGCGTGGACCATTATCCCATTCTGGTGGCAGTGACAGGCATCCTGGTACAGCTCCTGGTACATGGCTCAGTCTCAGAGTGAGTGTTTGGGACTGTGGGCCCCCATGGGACCTGGGTGCATCTGATGTGGAGGGCCCCTGTACCTCAGTTTCCTCATCTCACGAATGGACTTCAGTGTCAGATTTTGAGGCAGAGGGATGGTGATGAGGTGTAAGCTACCCAAATAGGTGTAAGCTGCAGCTGCTCTAAGTAGGAGAATCGGGGACTGCAGCACCACAGGGTGTCCTGGCTCAGTCAGAGCCACTGGCCTATGCCATGCCTAGGTGGGGGCATGGGAGCCAGGACTCTGGAGGGTATGCCGTCCTGCAATGGCCCGGGCAACACTGCCAGATTAGGAGCTGAGCACACACCATGTTACCTCTGTCTGCAAAGGCTCCAGCAATGAGCATGTACTGCCTTTATTAAGAAACTCTCAACAGTTGAGCCCAGGACACCCATGGGACCCCAAGGTTACTCCCCCACCACAAAGGGTTCCCAGTCCTCTCCTCCCTGCCTCCCTACATTGGGAGTGGCAAGATGCACGTAAAGCCATGGCACTGCCTCGGGCCATTAGGCTGAGACCCATGCCAACATTTAAGAGGTTCCTGCCCTCAAGGGACATCTAGTTCCGGCTCAGCCTTCCTAGCTTGGCCATGTTCACCAGGCTTTTTACTGCTGATAAACAAGGGATGAAAGTGGAAGGAATTCGGGGCAGGCACAGGGCATAGTGATCTTCACAGCTGTCTTGTAAGCCTTTTCAATGGGCTCTGCCTTCAGAGTGACAGCTGGATGCCCCTGGCCAGTAAGTGCAGGGTCACTCTGGCTGGAGCTCAGGCCAGACCCCCAGGAGTCCCTTAAGGAGGCTTTGCCTGCCTGATGCCTGCCTCCCAGACTCTGCTTGAAGTTGTGAAGTTTTCAGTAGGTTGGATGTTGGTAAATGGGAGGGCCCTAGTTCACCAGAGGGAGGGCATGTTTCCTCCTCCTGTCCTGGGCTTAGGGGCTATATCTTCCTACAGAGCCCTCCTTCTTTACCCCTGAGGGCCCACACCTTCCTCAGCGCCTTGGAAAGGGGTTACACTTCAACTCTTCTGTACCACTCCTTGAATTGTATAGGACAGCTGCTGCAGTCCCCAACCCTCACTGGGCATTTGGGCCCTGGGTGGTCCCAGGGAAAGCCAGCACTACTAGCAGGCCCTACAAGGGTTTGTGGCCTTTGCCAGGGCAGAGCAGAAGGCAAATTGGAGATCGTAGACGTCCCACCAGTGAGTAAGTAGGGCCATTGTGGTTCAAGTAAGGCCCACACAGGTGTCTGGAGGACCAGGCACAGTGCTTCTTTCCAGCATCTGGTAGTTCTCTGGGCTGCAGTAGGGAGCAAGGCAAGCAGCAGGGGTGGGGGCCTGAGTAGGAAGTTCTAGGTAGCCTAGGTCATCATGAGACCTTCCGAGCCTGTCGAGCTAGCAGACTCGGAGCTAGCCTTGACCTGCAGGCCCACGGGGTTGTAGAGATCAAAGTCCTCAGCTATCGCCAGCTGCACGCGGCCATTGAGGCCACTCCTGCCTGGCTCCAGAAAGACCACATGCTTGTGGACACTGGCCTTGCGGCTGGGCGCATCTGGCGGTGTGGCACTGAGCACCGAGGACTGCGCACTCAGCTCCTGGAGTGAGCTGGGTGTTCGGGGCCAGCGGCAGCAGCAGCGACAGGTATAGGGGCAGCAGCACCGACACGGTGGCGCGAACAGGTAAAGCAGCACAAGCACCAGGCCCACAACGCAGCCCAGAAGCGTGGTGAAGGCCGTATTGAAGGCTTCTGGCTCTGGGCGAGAGAAATGCACGCTCACGTTGTACTCGTGCATCTGGTTGTAGTGAAGGCGGGGCCCGGTGGCCAGGCACACGAAGATTCCCGCATGCCGCTGTTGCACGTTTCCTATGGCCAAGCTGCCGTCTGCCAGCACTGTGATGCTACCGTCGCGGGATCCTGGCGCCATGAGCAGCTCATGCTGTGGTGAAACCCAGGCGATGCGCAGGGCCGGGGCGCTGGTGTTGCAGTATAGCCTCAGGGACCGACCCACCTGCGCATGCAGCTGCTCTTCCGGCTGCTCTAGACCAAAAGCTGGGGCAGCAGTGCAGTTCTCCAAGACTCGGCTGTGCTCGAGGAAGCGCACGCGGGACGTGGGTACATTGAAGGCCAGGCACGTGTACTCATGGGCGAAGTCACGCACAGCACTTAGGCCCCGCTGGTGCCAGCGCTGCAGAAGGTGGTAAAGGTGGCAGTTACAAGGCAGTGGATTATTGTGCAAGTAGAGGCCGTTCTTGAGGAAGGCTGGCAGTGCAACCAGCTCTGGTACGGAGATGTGTCCTAGCCTGTTGGAGGAGAGATCCAGAGTACGCAGGTGCGTCGCACCCAGACCGTACAAGTGGTCGAAAGAGAAGGACACGAGTTTGTTGCAACCCAGGTAGAGATGGCTGAGCGCGCTCAGGCCATGGAAGGCATGTTTATCCAAGTGTGCCAGGTGGTTATTGAACAGAAATAGCCTCTCCAGCGCCCCCAGCCCGTCGAGGTCGTGGCGGCCGAGCGCCCGCAAGGCATTAGATGATAGATCTAGCAGCCTCAAGCCGCTGGCATTGGTGAAGACACCGCGACCCAGTACATCGAGCCGGTTATGGCCTAGGTGTAGGTTGCGCAGTCGGGAAAGGGGTGTCAGCCAGCCAGGGCGCAGGCGCTGGAGTGCGTTGTGGCTCAGGTCGAGGTCTGCAGCAGCGGCAGGTAAAACAGCCGGCACGTCCTGCAACCCAAGGCCTGCGCAGCTCACCAAATCGGCGGCGCAGACACATTTGTAGGGGCAGCTGTGGGATGCAAGGGGTGGGAAGCCTTCCGATTCCCGGCTGCCTAATCCAACCCGCGACATGCACAGGAGTGTGCCCAGCATCACCAGCCAGGTCATGGTTGTGACTACCAGGGATGGGGCAGGGCAGCTCTGTGCAGGTCACAGCTCCAGGACTCACCCACTTCTCTGGCTCGACGTTGGTGGCACCAGATAGCTCATGACTAAGGAGGCACGATGCAGGTTCTGCCCCGCGCGGCCGACTGCTTCTGCTCCCTCATTCCCAGGTCATAAGGCAACCTTCAGCTTCCCTCTCTCCGGGCGTGTTCTGGATCGGTTTCTAAGTACTAGTTGGGCAGGGGTGGCCCAGTAGGCGGAACCCTAGCTCCTATTGGTTCTTGTTTCGGGGGGGCGGAGCGGTCCGCTGTGGTGGTTGGAGAGGACGCAAGTCCGACCTTAGTGTCCCAGGCTGCCTTTGGGCAGCTGCTCCCCGTAGCTTTCCTCTTTGAGGAGTAAACGGAAGTGTGGGAAGAATATCTCTAAGCTTCTGTTAATGTTTTTTGTGTTTATTTTAAGCGATTTTTTAGGCATTAATTTGGTGGCTTCCCTAAGCCCTCTTAAACTGTTAACTAGGCTGGGTGGGATCTTACAGGGATCCAGGACTTACTGGGGGTCTGGTAAGCAAGATGTGAGGGAAGAAAGGGAATTAAAAATGCACGTGTCATGGCACTCATTCTTCCTTCCCCCTGGTAGAGATTAATTTCAGACAGGTCCCAAAGCCTTCTGACTACCGTTGCACTCTTCTCTATCTAGAACAGAGAGAGCCACATCAGTGCTTCTGGCAGATCCCTGCTTTCAGCTCCGCTCAATATCTTATCTCCTGGGGCAGCCAGAGCCCCCAGCACCTGGCACTGCCCTGCCAGTCCCTGACCGGAAACGCTTCTCCCTGCAGAGCTGTGAGTGGGGTAGGGAAGGCGGTCAGGTGCCTTGAGAACAGCAAATTCCCAGACTGGGAATATTTAAGGGATACTGGGTTCTTGGGCCACATTCAGCCTGATGCTACCTATCACTCCCCAGATACAGATTATATCAGTGCTGAGGAGTTGGCCCAGGTGGAACAGATGCTGGCACACTTGACCTCTGCATCTGCCCAGGCAGCAGCTGCCTCCCTGGTGAGTGGGACCAGAATATACATGAAGGTCCATGCTATTTGAATATGTGTGCACTCTTATGTGGGCACAGTGTACATCCAGTATCTGGGCATCCAACCCATCCTCCGCTGTCTTCCTTGCAGCCCACCAGTGAGGAGGACCTCTGCCCAATCTGTTATGCCCACCCCATCTCTGCTGTGTTCCAGCCCTGTGGCCACAAGTCCTGCAAGTAAGTAGGCCCCATGGGCTTGGTGGGGGGAAGAGCAATAGGAACACACAGGACAGCCCTCACCCCTCCACTGTTGTAGAGCCTGCATCAACCAGCACCTGATGAACAACAAGGATTGCTTCTTCTGCAAAGCCACCATCATGTCTGTAGAGGACTGGGAAAAAGCAGCCAGTACAAGTACCACCTCCTCAGCTGCCTAACCCTTACTGCCTGCAACACACTGGAACCTTCACCTATGAACCCAGGCCCAGGCTGGGCCCAATTTATGAGCTCCCTTTGCCCTGTTACCTATAACACTCACAACCCCACCACATCCATCCTCTTCTTGCCTGCCTATAACTTCCATTGGTGGGAGCCCAGTCACAGACCTAATTGTGCCTGAGCTTGACTTTCAGTCAGGGCCACAGTGAGCATTAAATTATTATTCCACACAGCCCTGGCCCCGACCCTTCTTGAGGAAGTAGTTTGTGGAGGGTGCCCAGCAGAGGTTCTGCCAGATTATGTTCACATAAGAAGGCAGGTGTCCACCAGCTTCATCATCCAATCCTGCCCAAATGGCAACAAGTCCAGGGTCTTCTGATGTATCAGGCCAGGGTTCCCCTTAACAATTTGAAAACCAGGGCTTGGCCAGCCCCACAGCATTCCTCACATGATGATGCGAGGCTCTGGCACAGACTCGCCAATAGATTTGTGTGGCAGCACACTAGCTCCATTGAGGTGCAGCTCATCATTAACTATGACGTCCTCACCCAGCACTGTCACGTTCTCCATGCGAACCTTGGAGAGAGAGGATAAGTCTTGTCAGTGAGGCAGGCCCACTCCCTGTTGCTCTCCCCAATTAGCCTAGCTCACAGGCTTACCCACTGGCCCACACGGCAGCGCCAGCCCACAATGCACGACTCCAGCCAGGAATGGGAGTGGATATGAGCGTCCCGCAGCACTGTACATCGCCGGATACACACACCATCTTCCACTACCACACCAGGACCCAGGCTCACGTTGGGACCAATGCTGCAGTTCTGGCCAATGCGGGCACTTGGGTCCTGAGAGCAGTAGAGAAATAAAAGTGGGCCATTTGTCTCCCAAGACCGAGGGCATTGTGATGGGTTGAGCAAGGGCCTCACCACCAGCACGTTGCCTACAATGCCAGGGCCTGAGCATAGTCGCTCAGGCTGCTTCTGCCGCAGTGACTGCAGGAAGAGGCACATGCCAGTGAGGAAATCTTTGGGCTGCCCAATGTCCATCCAGAAGCCTGTACGGAGGGATGCATCAGGGGGCTCAGCCCAGCCACAGACCACCCCCACCCTGTGGCCTCCCTGCCTCACCCTGCAGCTCCATGGCATACAGCTGCCCCTCCTTGGCCATAACAGGGAAGACCTCCTTCTCAATGGATGTAGGCTGCAGCTGTGGGAGTGGGCAGCTTGTGAGCAGGGTCATAGTGGTGATGGCCTGCCCCACCCCAGCCCACCTAGAAGCTATCTCCTACACACCTGGATGCGCTGCAGCACTGCAGGGCTCAGGATGTACATGCCTGCGTTGATCTTATTGGACACAAATACCTGTGGCTTCTCCACGAACCGGTGAATTCGACCTGTGTCAGCCTCACACACCACCACACCATACTTGGAGGGTTCCTCCACCTTGGTCACCTGAATGCAGAGGCACCTCAAGCCTAGTCCAGTGTTCCTGAGCTTTGATATGCATGCTGTCCCAAATCTCAGGGACTTTCCCCCAAATGCTTAAAGATTAATATTACACAGCTTTGCATTCATAACAGAAGAGGGTAATTCAAATCTGAGGGCCAGGGAAGGCTAGGCATAGGGGTGGAAATGTCAAAAGAGATGAAAGACCTAGTCTCTTACCAGGATAGAGCCCTCTTGGCCATGGTGCCGGTGGAACTGCACCATGGCTTGGAAAGGGAAATCGCAGATCACGTCACTATTGAGGACGAAGAAAGGGTCTGCAGTCTCAGAGAGCAGGTCACGGGCCAGTGCCAGGGGCCCAGCTAGGGGGAAAGAGCAGGTCACCACCTTGCTTGGGTTCTGAATCCCTGGGTTCAGGCTCAGCAGGCCCAATCCAGGATGGGTCTTACTCCTTAACTGGCCCTAACCTCCCCAAAGGATATTCCTGTCTCTACTGACCTGTACCCAAAGGCTCCTCTTCATGGGACATGGAGATTCGGATCCCCAACTGGAATAAAGTCCCAGTTAGATTCACCTACCAAGTTGGGAAAGTGAGCAAAGACCAAGAATAAGGGCCAGGAGTCCGTGCCTCACCCTCTGTTCCTGCGCCTTCATTTCCTTCTCCAACACCTGTGACATGTAGCTCACGGCCAAGATCACGTGGTCCACGCCTGCCTGCCAGACAGAACGCGGGCCAACGGGCAGGCTCAGCTAGAAGGTACGGCCCTTCCTAACCCCCAGTGCTAGCCGTCCGTCCGTCCTTTGTCCAGCCAGGTACGACCAAGACCCAGATCCCAGTCCCGGGCATTACCGCGGCCAGCGCCTCCACTTGGTGCAATAAGATGGGCTTATTGCAGAAGTCCACCAGTGGCTTTGGGGTGCTCAGCGTCAGCGGCCGTAGCCGCGTCCCATAGCCGCCTACCAAGATCAGTGCCTTCATCGAGCCTGCGGGCGACGGGAGAGTGAGTCTTGGGCTCCGGGGTGCCTGCCGCCTGCCTCGCCGTCCCCTGCCACACACTCCCACCGCTATCCTCGGCCCCGCACCCTTCACCAGCCTGACTGACCGACTCTGGTTCCACTTCGCCCTCCCGGTCTGTTCTGATGCCAGATCTAGGGCAGCCACAACCCACCACACGACGCAGGACAGGGACCCAACTCAGGCCGGTCGCGGCGCGGGAAGTGACGCAACTGCGGCGGGCCAATCGGTTGCTGTATACGTGGCACGGCCGCCGGCGACCGAGAGAGAGGGCACGTCGCTACGTCGGACGTAGCCAATGAGAGCCCGAGCACGCCTGGCTGCCATGGAAACCGAGGCCGGAACCGGCGGGTCAGCAACCCATTGGCAGATCCAAAGGCGGAACTGGCGCCAAGGGCGAGGCCTAATTTCCTACAGGGTTTTGGGTTGTCCGCGGAATGGCGGTTTCCAGCCCTGCCCCCTCCCTCTCCCGTTGTAGTCCGGCGCGGAGAAGGGACCGGGGGCTGTGGGTTGATTCAGCAGGCTACCCCACTCACTACCCGGGATCTTCACAATGACACCAACACGACTGTTTCTAGCGGCTTTATTTTGACATACAAGACCTCAGACACAAGCAGGGTGGGCAGCGCCAGGTGTATAGAAAGGGGAGGGCTCAGCCCAAGCACTCCCCTCCCCTACACGCAAGGTCCCGAGAATACGCTGTAGGCCTCCGCCGGTGTGGACAGGCTTGGCTTCCAAGAAAGGGCAGCAGGGAGCGATTCACAGAACGCGAGGTGTTCCCCGAGAAGCGAAAGAATTAGGCCTTTCCCAGGGTTGTCCTTTTTTTTTTTTCTCATTATTTAAATCGGCACAAACAAAACCAAATTGTACAGCTTTAAAGTTCAAAGCAATCTGAATCTAGGGAACGTGCATGTGGCCAGGTATGAACGCATGAACAGCGGTTACTGAACTAGCACAGAATCCCCTGGCCCCTTGGTGGGAATCCCCACGCCCACTGGATAGGCCCACAGAGGGAGACGGGGGGTAGGGTCCCTAGCTATACTGGTCCCCTTCCTCTTTAAAGCACCACCCATCACGCCTCCCCTCCCTCTGCTGGTGTGGGCTTGGCCCAGGGAAGCACAACAGAGGAGTCACTTCAGCACCCCCAAACCCATGATCCCATGTTGCACTTTGGTCCCGAGTTAGGGCTGGGAAGGCAGGGCCTGGCAGGGACAGGGCCTTCTGACCTGGGGCAGGGAAAAAGAGCAGTGGCAGTAAAATAGGCACACACACTTGCCCACCATAACAGGGCTGGGTCTCCAGGTTCAAAGTGCTGAAATGAGGGCCTTGCCCTGGGGGAGAAGCAGCAAATTCCAGGCCTTTCCACTTTTTTACTGCCAAACACTGTATATAAGTGGGGACAGGCTCCCTCCCTATGAGGAGCAACAGAACGGGGCAGCAATTGCCCCCATAATCTAGAACTTGGGAGGCACGTAACACCCCCAGGCAGTCCCAAATGGCTCCAGACCCTTTGTTTTATCCTCTACCCTACCAGGGAATGGCTGTCTAATTCACAGCTATTACCCCCATGACTGAAGCCACAAAATGATACAGCAGAGCAGTGGTCATTTTTGACCAGAAACAGGCAAGTTGCACCTCCCAGGCCCAAGGAATGGGAACCTGCCCCAGTCTGGCACCAGGGTCAGAGGGCTGAGAGAGAAAGGATCCACTCTCTCATGTAAGCAGCCCATTTAAGAGGCTGGAAAATTATTCCATCAGTTACCAAGGCCTCTCACAGACACAGGCTAGCTGGCTTACTTTTAATGCTAAAACAGGAACCTGCCAAAAGTGACAAGGACATTGGCCCTAGGCTCAGAAGACAGAGTATTAACCTTGGCAATGGCTGAGTTCAGTGTCACATCCTGTTTTAGAAGTTTCTGTGCCACTAAGGGCTCACAGCAAAAATGACAAAAACCATGAGAATGAAAGGGTCAACTCTTGAGCCTTAACTGACCCAGTGTCAGTGTTGAGGGACATACTTGAGGCCCACAGAAGGGTGCTGGGTCAGTAGGGAAACTCCATCTACAATTCTTTCTGCTACCAAGTCTTTATAAAAAGGTAGCACCCGCAGAGGGAGGGCAAAGGGGCAAAAGCTCACCTCAGAAACAGGAAAGTTTTTTGCTAAGGAAAGTATGGAGAAAATCAATATGTACTAATGAGCAAGGCTACACCCTAGGGAAGGATCGCAAAAGACAGGGGATGGCAGGTGGACAAGTGGATAAACTAACAGACCCCAGGATTCATCAAAGCTCTCATTAGAAGAATCTGGGCACCTGAACTTAGAGCCCAGACAATGTCCCTATGAACAGACAAGCTTAAAGTTCTCCTTCCAGGCCCAGGTCCTAGAATGCCTCACAAAGGGCTGCTGCCTTGAGCTTGGCCTGTGGAAATGTGAGACCCTGAGCGGACCACAGCCCTAGAGCCCTGGGAGGACCCCATCCAGTGGCAGCACAGCTGCCCAAACTAGAGGATGATGAATGAGTCCCACACACAGCACAAGAACTGCAAATACTGTCTGGGCCAGAGCCACCAGAGGCCCTGAGGCATACTAGGATACCCATTCTTCTTGGCAAACAGAGCTGCAACTCCCTTCAGTGAGGCAGAAAGGTGCGCCTCTTTAGGCAAGGGATCTTGGTGAGAGAAGCTGGCTGGGGTTGTAGGCAGAGGAGGTTCTCATGCTAATAGGTGCCTATAGAACCTAGGGCCTGCCCTCTGCCATGAGTTGACTTTAGACCAGCTTCATTAATCTAATCCCATGCTAAAGTCAGACCCAAGAAGGATGGATTCAGCTGTGTGCAAGACTGTGGTGCCCTGAAGGCATCTATTCAAGAGTTAACTGACATCCACACCACAAAACTGGAAAGTCCCCAAGAGATGCGAGCCAAATCCCTTCTACTTCTGAGGAAAAAGGGATTAAGTGGGCATGAGGGGGATAGCCCCGCACCAGCCCAGGGCTTCGCCTGCCAATTAGCAGGGCCCTGCAGCCACAGACCCCAAAGACCTAGGTAAGAGAAACCAATGTCCAAGGGTATCCTGTCCCTGCTGTCAAACCCACCAGGGGCACCTCTTCCTCACTAAGTCAGCCAGGACACAGCAGTCAGAGCCACAGAGCTAAGGAGCCTGGCTGAGAGGACATATATTTTGCCCTCCTTCACTTTTTATATATGGATTCCAGGCTGCAGCTAAAAACATTTCTTTTAGTTTACACCAAAGAGAAATATAACCCTTTAAAAGCAAGTCTGTGTGTCCTCACGGTGAGTTCAGAGCAATGGTCCCTGCCTGCGGGTGGAGAGGAAGGGGTTTCTAGGAGCCCAGAACAGGGCCTACTGGTTCTCATCCCGCATCTGTTCCATGATGCTGATGAGGTTCTCCAGGCCAAATACATAGCCTCTGTCTGGCCCATCATGCACAGTGGGGTCATCTCGAAAGCCCTTGAATGTGCTGTGTGCAAAGTCAATCATGCGGACATCCACTTTAGGTGGTGAGGAAGGACCTGCCTCAGGGTTGGTGTTGCTGGGGCTGGTACTAGGGCCACAGGATGATGCCACCTCAGACAGCCCCATGTCCAGGTGCTTGAGACGCATCTCAGCCCGGCGGTCCAGGTAGGACTCAGCCCGGCACTCCTTGCCATCATAGATGACAAGCAGGGAACTGGAGTAGAAGCGGTAGGAGGCCTGCCGCTCTAGCACAGCTTTCAGTCCCCGCAACTTGCTCAGAATAGGCTCAAAAAGGTCACGTCGCAGGTCCAGGCCATTGTGCAGATACTGATAGAGGGCATTGCGGAAGCCTTCGATGGACAGCCCACGGCCGTAGTACTTGTTCCTGCAGAGGTAATGCCCTGTGTCCAGCTGGTAAACCTGAAATCCCAGGAGATAAGATAGCATGAGTACAGGGAAGTCTGATGACCTCATCATGCTCTGGGAAAGTGCTGCTTGGAAGGTACTCTGATAAACCTAAACTTTTCTGCTTATCCTTCCAAGTGGAGCAGGGCAGGCCCATTCTCTCTGGGTTTCCCCCATACAGCCAAGAGAAAACCAACTCCAGGCCTATGGGTTCCCTGCCATTACCTCTGAAGTCCTCCTCCAAGCTGTTCTAGGGCCCAGCTAGACTCTTAACTAGGAATAAATATCTTGTTGACAGACAACAGTTTTACTTGCCCCAATGTCACAGCAGAAGGCTCTTACACTGGCCCTGTGCCTGAAGACCAGATAAAGACCGAAAGGCTCAGGGAATACACTTCTAAGGACATGCTCAGTACCCTGTGGGAGACTTATCCCTCTCATAGGAGAATACAGGCCAATATGGGTAGGCATGGGTGGCAGGCAAGTATAGGCACAATCCAAAACATGTAAGCAGCAGCACCTAGGCTCACACCAGAAGTGACTCACCTGCATACCACAGACCCTGACACCCAGTGTAGCTGACGTGCTCTGCTCACACTTCCTCATCTGCCGGGCTGCCTTCTCCGCTGATGCATCATCACCATGCTGCCGGGTTCCCATCTTTAAGTCCAGCACACAGGGGTACTTAAAGTGGTGCACCACATTCTCAAGCAAGAGGAACTCTGGGCCATGGTCAAGGATAGTAACAACCACACTCACCACAGCCCTCAGGAAAGCACAACCAAGATTTTCTATAAAAGGGGCACTGACCTAAAGCAATACAGACTCACCTTACCAACTCTCAAATAGGGGTTTCACAGCTGGCCTATTATTTCCTTTTTTTCTTTTTCTTTCTTGAGACAGAGTCTCACTATATCATCCTCAGTAGAGTGCATGGCACAGCAATCTTTGATTCTTGGGCTCAAGCGATTCTCCTGCCTCAGTTTCCCAGTAGTAGACTACCGGTGCCTACCACAACGCTCGCCTATTTTTTTGTTACAGTTGTCATTGTTGTTTTCGCTGGCTGGATTCTAACTTGCCATACTTTGGTGTATACGGCTGGAGTTGTAACACTGCTACAAGCACAGAGCCTTTTTTTTTTTCTTTTCTTTTTTTTGTAGAGACAGAGTCTCACTTTACCGCCCTTGGTAGAGTGCCATGGCATCACAGCTCACAGCAACCTCCAAATCCTGGGCTTAGGCGATTCTCCCGCTGAGCCACAGGCACCGAGCCTTGTTATTCTTTAGATTAGTGGTTCTCAACTTTCCTAATGCCGCGACCCTTTAACACAGTTCCTACGGGTCACGACCCAGAGGTTGAGAACCGCTGCTTTAGATCTAGCTTGCAGGATACACAAACTAAAGTAGATGTGGCAGATTTAGATACATCCCTGTCACCAACAATAAATCAAGGCCCTACTCAAGCTAGCACCTCACCCAAGCTTAAGTAATAAGGAAGATATCCTTCTGGCATTACTATAAAAACAAAGAAATCAGATTCTAACATTACCAAACACAAATCTTTAGAAAAGGCTGGATTTAAATTTCTATCTTGTCATCTTCTCACTAAATTTCAAATGAGCAACACTATATACAGCAGAACCTCCATAGCTGACAACCTCCCTACAATGACTACCTCTTTAAGTTGACTTAATTTTCAAAGACTGGATATGTACCATATGTACATATCAGTACAGCAGGTCTACTTTCTTATGTTGACCACCTCTACAAGTTGACAAGTTTGTTATAGACCCTTAGGTTGTCAACTTACAGAGGTTCTACTGTAACTTATCCCTTCTGCTCAAAACAGCTCTATGGTCCCTGAGCATTTACATCCATGTCTTCATCCAGATATACCGTCTATAACAATCTGATTTTTATTTGAATTTTTGTATAAAGGTATATGGCTTGTCACATGTCTGCCAAAAAATCATTGGGTCTCATGGCCTGGGCCTCAAATCCATATTTAGGTGCTAAAAAGCAATCACATCTTAGAGGATAAACAATCAGCATCACTCTGATGATTAACCTTTTTTTTTTTTGAGACAGAGCCTCAAGCTGTCACCTGGATAGAGTGCTGTGCATCCCAGCTCACAGCAACCCCCAATTCCTGGGCTCAAGCGAGTCTCTTGCCTCCACCTCCCAAGTAGCTGGGACCACAGGTGCCCGCCACAATGCCTGGCCATTTTTTGGTTACAGCCGTCGTTGTTTGGCGGGCCTGGGCTGGATTTGAACCCGCCAGCTCAGGTGTACGTGGCTGGCGCCTTAGCCTGTTGAGCCACAGGTGCTGAGCCTGATGATAAACATTTTAAATCTCCTAATTCTTTTTTTTTTTTTTTTGAGACACAGCCTCAAGCTGTCGCCCTGCATAGAGTACTGTGGCATCACAGCTCACAGCAACCTCCAACTCCTGGGCTAAAGCGATTTTCTTGCCTCTGCCTCCCAAGTAGCTGGGACTACAGGCACCTGCCATAACACCCAGCTATTTTTTGGTTGCACCCGTCCTTGTTTGGCGGGCCCAGGCTGGATTTGAACACACCAGCTCAGGTGTATGTGGCTGAGGCCTTAGCTGCTTGAGCCACAGACGCTGAGCCTAAATCTAATTCTTTTACAAGTGACTTATAGGCTTGGCACCTGTCCTGTCACCAACTATAACCTATAAACAAGTGCCAATAAAATCTGAAAAAGGCTAAAGAAATATCTCAACAGTGCCTGATAGAGAACATGGGCTCTTAAATCCTGTTTTGCCTATTCACTAACTCTGGGTAAAACACTTAATCCTCCTATGCTTCCATTTTCTCATCTGTAAAACAGAAATAATAGTTCCTTCCTCAAAAATTACTGTGAAAATTGACTAATCAACCTAAAGAAAGTGGATTACCAAAAAAAAAAAAAAATTGACTAAAGATATACAAAGTGCTCAGTTATGTCTACTGCTTCAAAATACTAAATAATTATAAGAATTCTCATTCTATACATATTTTTTTTTCATGTAGAGACACATCTTACTTGGTAGAGTGCCGTGGAGTCACACAGCTCACAGCAACCTCCAACTCCATTTGGGCTTAGGCGATTCTTTCGCTTCAGCCTCCCTAGTAGCTGGGACTACAGGCGCCCGCAGCAATGCCCAGCTATTTTTCTGTTTTGCAGTTCGGCCAAGGGAGGATTGGAACCCACCACCTTCGGTATATGGGGCTGGTGCCCTACTACATGAGCCACAGGCACTGCCCCCTCATTCTATATATTTTAACATCTTAAATCTACACATATTTTATGTTTTATAGATATGATGTCTATCATCAAACAAAAACCCAACCAAAATATAAGTTTTTAAATTATTAATCTTTTAAGAGAGAATAATTATATGTGCACATAAGATTCTAGATATGCACTGATCACTAGGGTAGCCATTAATCACAAGTGGTGATTTAAATTCAAATTTTAATTAAAATAAAATTAAAATTCAGTGCCTCAGTGACAGTAGCCACATATCACCTATTTGGTGCAGCCAGGGGCTACCATATTGAAAACCAGATAAAGAATACTTCCATCATTACAGAAAGTTCTGTTGGATAGCACCGTGCTAGACTGCCAAGGTTTGGGATTTTTGTTTTTTCTTTCTTTTTCTTTTTTTTTTTTTCTTTTGAGACAGAGCCTCAAGCTGTCACCCTGGATAGAGTGCTATGGCATCACAGCTCACAGCAACCTCCTATTTCTGGGGTCAACGAGTCTCTTGCCTCCGCTTCCCAAGTAGCTGGGACTACAGGCGCCCGCTACAACGCCCGGCCATTTTTGGGTTGCAGCCGTCATTGTTGTTTGGCAGGCCCGGGCTGGATTCGAAACCGCCAGCTCAAGTGTACGTGGCTGGCGCCTTAGCCCGTTGAGCCATAGGCGCTGAGCCTGTTTTTTCTTTTTTTGAGACAGAGTTGCCCCAGCTATAGTGCTGTGCCATGGCCTCAGCCTAACTCACAGCAACCTCAAACTCCTGGGTTCAAGTGATCTTTCTGCTTCAGCCTTCCAAGTAGCAGAGACTATAGGTGCACACCACCATACCTGGTAATTTTTCTATTTTTAGTAAAGATGGGGGTCTCTCTTTGCTTAATCTGGTCTTAAACTCCTGACCTGAAGTGATCCTCCTACCTCGGTCTCCCAGAGTGCTAAGATTACAGGTCTGAGCCACTGTCCCTGGCCTTCAGACTGTCAAGTTTTTTTTTTTTTTTTTTTGAAAAAGAGCCTCAAGCTGTCACCCTGGGTAGAGTGCTGTGGCATCACAGCTCACAGCAACCTCCAATTCCTGGGCTCAAGCGAGTCTCCTGCCTCCACCTCCCAAGTAGCTGAGACTACAGGCACCCACCACAATGCCCAGCCATTTTTTGGTTGCAGCCGTCATTGTTGTTTGGCGGGCCCTGGGGCTGGATTCGAACCTGCCAGCTCAGGTGTACATGGCTGGCGCCTTAGCCTGTTGAGCCACAGGCGCTGAGCCCAGACTGTCAAGTTTTAAGTTCCAGTCTTACCAAATACAAAAGGCAGATAAAACATGTTATGAAAGTAAAAGGAAAAGGAAGAGGAAATCTATGAAAAAGAAAGATAAGAATAAAGAGGGGCCCCTAGACAGAGAAAGACCTGTCATAGGCTGGACAGTGCCTTAATAAGGGACCTGTGGTTCCAGTAGACAATGCTGAAGAAGAGGCAACAAGGATACTGTACAGCTTTCGATCCTTGGATTCAGAGCGCATGCGGCTCAGCTGTTGTTTGTGACAGCGCAGACTCCAGGGATTGTGGCTGATTTTCTCAGAACTCAGACCACTGTTGCCATCTAGCATCTGGAAAGGGACATCAGAATGGCTGTGAAGCTCCACCTTTGGACTCTTTGCCTCCTGGGAGCTAAGAAAGAAGAACATACACATTGTTAAAGGACTTAGGCAAGTCATCCTCTGGGGTCTCACCACACATGGTAGGGGAAATCGAAATTAAGATCAAGCCTAATCTGTCACCCATAGATCCTACTGATGGACAGCATGGATGCTGCAAATACCATGAGTAAAAGTGAGTAAATGGTATGAGTAGTTTTCTTTGTGTCTCTGAAAACGGTCTGAAACATAATTTTTATCAAATTATATAAGATACATACCACTTTAAAAAACATTGCCCGGGGTACAGGTGAAACTTACTAAATGCAGAATATAAATTTCTTTCTTTCTTTTTTTTTTTTTTTAATTAATTAATTAATTTTTTTGGAAGGTGAATGAATGTATCAATGAATGAACACAGTCCCCTCCGGGGCAAAGTGAATGAATGCATCAATGAATGGACACAGTCCATTCATGGAATTGAGGCCCAGGAAATTCACACGAAACTGACCTAGGCAT
>CAUYON010212537.1:0-22741 GCA_963573935.1 Arctocebus calabarensis
GTGTTCCTCGACCTTGTCTCTTGGCTCAGCTCCAAACCGTTGGCTTTCTCGCCAAATTTCTGTCCTTTAACTCTCCTTCTGGACAGGAGCGTCTGCAGAAAGCTGGCTACAGACCGCCATCTTGGCTCCTCCCCCCAACATCATTTTAAATTTTAGGATGATGATAAGACAAATATGTTGACAAAGATGATATTCCCACAGGTAGTGAATGTGTGACCTAGGATTTTTAATGAAGAGCTATGTAAGTTTTTGCTCTGTACCATGGAGTGGGGTATGCACACACACACAGACACACATATACGAATGTGCTTATGTAATAAAACTGAACAGAAAACTGAAAATGGACCAAGGGCTATGACGAAGTGGAGAATGGGGAATTATTATTTAATGAGTAAAGATTTTTAGTTTTGCAAGGTGAAAAAAGTTTTGGAGACTGACAATGGTGAATATACTGAAGGTCACTAAACTACACACTTAAAATGGTAATTATTTTGTTATATGTATTTTACCACAATTAAAATTTAGAAAAATACATTTTTAAAAACTGAAAATGAAGCAAATTCACCTTAAGGCTGTCAGTCTAGGAGCTGTGGCTATAGCCAAAAGCCGCAGCCTGTGCCAAGGCTCTCAGAGAGTCTAGCTCCCCACACTCGTGGTCTAGATTCCTGTCACCTTTGCAGCCCCCACCCTCCAACCATCTGTGTCTGTCAGGAGGCCCCCCCACGGCAGACTTCCGCCGGTCTGGGCCAGCAGAGCAGGTTCGATGTCCCACTTGGTCCTGGCCGGGAGTCTGCGCACGTGTTCTTCCCTCTGACATCCTCCTCCCCTGGAAGTCCTAGCTCAGCCATCCCTCTTCCCCAAGCCCAGAGAGGCGCCATGTTTTGCCCACCGTTGCCCACCGTGTCACAGCTGCCGCTCGGCTGACAGGACGCACCCTGCAGTTCCTCTTCCTACCGGCACCCCCAGCTTCCTCCGGGTTCCAGCCAGGGGACTGCAGGCCAGATCAGTATGCAGACTGCATTTTGCTCAGCTGGCCACAGAAGAGGATACATTACATAAAAGAAGGACTCAGATTTGCTTTCTGTGATTTGTTATTTGCTGGGGGATCAGCTGTGAAACATTAATCAATGTTAAGACCGTCCCCCTAAGTAAAAGTAACACCTGTCATCTCAACCACAGGCACCGCTAGTGACCCCTGCTCTCCAGCTAACAATGTGGGCCCACTGGCGAATGATGCAAGGGGAGTCCGTGTGAGCACCCCGTTCCTCCAGCCCAGTAGAGAAGACCCACTTTGGGTCTTGCGGCTTCTGGACATGTGGCTTCTCCCTAATGGGAAGAGGGTAGCCCAGGGACACCCCGAGTTTTGTGCATCGTGCTTACCTCCTCTCCTCTCATGTTTCCACAAAAAGAAATGCAGAAGTAGGGCGCCGACCCCATATACCACAGGTGGTGGGTTCAAAGCCAGCCCTGGCCAAAAAAGAAAAAAAAAAAAAACCTGCAGAAATGCAGAATCCGATCCCCCAAGGCCTTGTTCGTTGCCTGGGGTGGGGTGGAGGGGAAGACCTGCATCCTTTCCTCCTTTCTGGAACACATTCAGAAATGTTTGTCACAGGGCGACTGTCTCTTCCTGGTGTCATTGCCTGATTAGCATGTCAGACAAATCACAGGTCCCTGAGAAGTGGCTGTAACCTGCTGCATTGGGGCCATGGAGTTTATCCAGAAAGGGCAATGCGGAGGCCCCTCTGGCCTCATTTCATTTATTATTTGTCAGCTTTTACTCCATGCCAAGCATGGTTTTGGCCACTGGAGATAAATAGCCCTATACCCATGAAACTTCAGGCTGGTGGGGGTGACAGACATCAGTCGATAAATAAAAATGAGCAGCCTAACAGCTAAGTAGGGAAGATACTGAATGTAGAGGGACAATGCAGGGAGAGTCAGTGGCTGGGCAGCAGAAAACGTAATTGGAACCTGGGCAAGTGCAGAGAGAGCCCCCCTGTGGGACATGGCTGCCCCCATGTTCACAGACACACGAGGCACAAACACTCCTCACACACACGTAGCCACATGCACACACAGATATTCACACGTAGACACATGCACAGACACACACAGAGATAAACAGACACATGCACACAGACACGCAGGCACGCAAACACACACATCCATGTACACACACGGATACATCCCTCTGTGACTTTTCAAACCTGCCCTAAGGGACTGTCTGAGATGAGCAAGGGCTCCGGCTGATGTAACCCCATTCTTGGCATTGTTCGCTGAGGCCAGCGCTCCAGTCTCTCTGCAGAGGTGACATCTGCACATCCTAGTTTCTAGGCAGTAGGCTTGTCCCTGAAACATCAGAACAAGAGACCCGTAGATGCATCTGGTGAGCTCTAAAACTGTGACATACCTCTACACATTCCCGGAGGAAAGGGCTGCGACCACGCAGGTAAATGTGCATGTCAGTAGGATATTTTGGTTTGACTGCAATTTTTAGCGTGAAAAGGCTATAAAACAAGCACACACATAAACACAGGGCTTTAAAAAAAAGCTACTGAATAATCAGTGATCTCATGTTTAAAATTGGAAAATTACACAGCAATATATTTAAATGCTGTGCATAAAACCTCACCATCCTCCTTCTGAAACTCAATCACTGGCTCCCAGGTTCCCAGGGCAGAGTGGAAGCCAGATTGGAACTGCTTTTCTTCTGGGGTCAGTTCCCAGCAACGCCTCATTCCAGAAGCTCCTCCAATCTCAATCCAGGAGAGGCACGAGGACGCTGGCCATGGGAAGAGGGGAGCCCAGGGACACCCTGGGTTTTGTGCATCATGCTTCCCTCCTCTCCTCTCCTCTCATGTTTTCCACAAAAAGAAATGCAGAATTCGATCCCATCATGATGGCCATTGAAATGACCGTCCCTGGACACGGTGGGTTATAACTCAGCCGCTCCTGGTGGAGTCAACCCAAGCAGACCCACAAAGGTTTGCCAGAAAAAAATCCACATGAAGCTGACAGATCAAAAGTGAGTCATGCCAGCTCTTCTCTTAGGGAATAGTTAGTTGGTGTCTGACTGCTAACACCTCAGTTCTTTTCATAGTAGGTCTGAAAATAGCTCAGAAGTCTTTAAATGTCTGGAGATGTAGGCGACGAAAAGAGTTTTAAGTGGAAAAAACCTCCCTGAGAACCCCATTTCCGTTCCTACCACATTCACCAGCCTGGCTTGCTCACACAACATTCCTGGGTGTCCAGGGACCTGGGACGAACCACAGGTCTGTCTGGGAGACCAGGAATCTGGGACTCAGGATTGGCCATCCCTGGATGGGTACTGAGACTGGTCATCCAACATTCAGATGGCCAGTCCCTTTGTGCTGTCTACTTTGTGTGTCCTTTATTACAAATTTCTATGTCCCTACTGCCTGCCCCAGTCACTCCAGTGAAAGGCAACTCCTTCCTTACTAGGCCCTTTTCTCTGTTTTGGAGTCTTACTGGTCCTGTGCAGGTTTTTCACTTGCCCCTCCATGTCTGTGGCTGTATTCAGCCTGAAGTCACCAGTCAGTCTCAGATCCTGGAAGGAGAAGCTGAGTCTGTAGGGGGAGCGATTGCAGGCAAGCTGATCGGCAGGGACAGTGTGGAAGTGAGTCTAGTGGAAATGGAAGTGTACACTAACAAGGACTGAGGGGGGCGACTCACTGTCAGGAAGGTGTTGGTGAAAACCTGGTGTGTGGGCAGGTGAGGATGAGCAGGCCGTCAGGGCCACCCTGAGGTGGTGTTTCCCCACGAGATTCTGTAATCCACCTGCACGAAACCACCTGCAGATCCCTGGGCCCACCCCAAGGACCCCATTCGCAGGGGTGGGGGTGGTGATGCCCCCAAACCTACATTGTTAAACGCTCCCCAGATGATTTCCACACACAGGAAAGGGGCTTTAAAGTCTACACTGCTTCATGATCATGAGCAATGCCCTGCAGATTTATTCCCCTACGTCTAAAATGGTATTTGGCAATTAGTCAGCTGCCAGTAAATGATGGCTACAGTGAGCGACTGCATAAATAAATGGGGGTGATTAGAAATAACTGAAATTTCCACCTGAGGGTCTGGGAGCACCGAGCTTCTGTGAGCAGAAATGAGGAAGTGACCAGTGTTTGCCAGGATGACTTCCGAATGCACAGGGTGACGTGGGCAGTGGGTGGCGGGCAGAGCTTAGGCCGGAGACAGAAAGGCCACTCACAGCCCAGTGACGGCTGTAGCTGAGCTAAAGAGCTGCCAAGAACAGAGCTGATGGCCCACATGCTGTCAGTACAGGAGAAGGGAGTGCAAGGGACTTACATGTTGATATACAAGTCAAAGAATTGGGGGGGGGGTTGAGAACTGAGGAAAGGCCACTGAATTCAGCTATTAGGTAGCACTGGTGACCATCCACAGAGCAGTTTCAAAAGGGTGGTAGGATCAGGGGCTGATCACAAAAGGAAATAAGGAAATAGCTGGAGAGGAAAGCTGAGGCTGCAGTGGAGGCTGCCTACACCAGGAGTCCCCAGGGGAACGGAGAAAACTCACGCCCGTGGCTGCCCCTCTGATGCCAGCCTCCCGCACGGAGCCCCTGTCCTTTCTTCCTTTCTCTGGACTGTCTCACTCCTGGTTTCACTTCTGTTACCAAGCCCATGGGCCTCTGCTTACCACACACACCTGTGTGTCCCTAGGCTCTGCCTCAGAGAGGACGGGATATACTCTGTCTCTCTTGTTGGCCCCGCTATCTCCCCAATCAGCAACCCAAACAGAACCCCAGAAGCCACCCTGCCCCTCCCTGTCCCTCCTCCCCATGCCCAGCCGCTGATGGAGGTCGCACAGCCAACGCCTCCTCCCTGCCCTCCCACTGCTCCCTCCCTTTACAACTGACCTGTACGTGTGCTATGGCCATGACCTCAAATAGGCCTCCTGGCCCCTCTCAGGCGCCCAAGCTGCTGCCAGAGTCACACATTCTGACAACATTAATGTGCTCAGGATGTCCCCGCCCCCCAGTGACAAAAGAGTGAAGCCCAAGCTCTTTAGTTTTCAGCTGGGTTGCTCTGCCCTAGTTCTGCACCTTACCTGCTTTCAGCCACACTGACGTGTGTTTCCCACACACACTGGGCTGCGTGTGCTGCCCTGTCTTTGAGCAGGTCCCTGTTCATGGAGGAAGAAAAGTCCTTTCCCTCCCCCGCATCCCTGACTCCCTCCACCACCCGCATCGGGCAGCAGCTGATCCTCTTCCAGTGCCCACCCCAGAAGCCTCATCTTCACCAGGACACATTTGTTCTTTCTTGTGCCCTCGCTGCCCTTTTCCTACAAAATGCATTTCGTAGTTTCCAGAGCTCTCCATTCTAACAGATCACCATACCCTCTGGCAAGCAGGCAGGGGGCCGGCTGCAGGTGGAGGAGAGTGGCATGGCCTCCAGAAATAGATACCTCCAGAAAGCCCCTGCTGGGTGAAGAGCACAGATAACATAAATTCCACGGAAGGCCTCAAATAACTCCATTAACCTCGCCTTCCTTTTCCTCCCCAGTTTACTCTCTGTTCCTTTTCCTGCCTTCCCCCGTCCTTCTCCTTCTGCAGGAATGTGAGGGCAGCTCCGAGGCACACCTGACCTTGCACCCTCTTTGTGTGTCTGTCTCCCCTGGGCAGGTCTCTGAGGCCTCATTGGTGTCCACCTTCTTCTGAAGGCGTCAACTTGTCAGCCACCGACACCATCATGTTCCTGGGAGAATTTAGCCAGAAGGATGGTGATATGCACAAAGGAGGTCACAGAAGGAGGGAAATGTTGCAGTTTTTCAGACCTGTGGTATCAACTTGGCTCTCACACCACGTAAGGTCCTTGGGTAGAAATGCTAGTTAACAGTTCTAACAATAAGAGGAAATAATAACCATTAAATGTGGTATTTAATTTCTTCCCTCGAGAGGAGGGTTTGTTTTTCCTCTTAAGACACAAGGCCTCTTGGCCCCCAAATGCCCCTGAACACCCCTTTGTCCCCCTCCTGGAGGGACAGCAGCTGGAGACTATGCTGGATGTAATACCAGGAACGCCAGCCTCCTGCGCCCCTCTTCCCAACCCGGCTTAGATCCCTGCTCAGAAGAGGACACCTTCAGATTTCACCACTCCTCACTTGGCTGGGGAGCCCCATCTGCCCTGTATACACAGGGGCCCCCTCCCAGGAGTGGGGTAGGGATCTGCTGGTCTCCACAAAGGGAACACACGGAAGTGAGCAGAGTCAGCCCTGAAGCCAAGTGGGCTCAATGCAATCTTCCTCTCTGTTTAATGATTTTTAACAGCAAGAATTTCAATGAGGTGCCAAAGGATTAAATAGTTTACAGCCCAAAGGAGAGGTTCAATCATGATGTTAAAACTCCATTCACTTGGAACAGACACTAGCCCAAGCAGTTTCCTAGTTGCATTGTCCGTGACACTGTCATCTATTGTGGCTGACTACTGAAGAGGAAACGGAACCCAATAGAAGGTTGTTTGTATGCAATCCCTCTGCTCTGCTTACAAATAAGTTAGGAAGGAATATCAGGGTCTGTTCACTGCCGTTATGAGGACACAGAGAGACATGCAAAAATTCTGGTTTTTACATTGTGGTGAAGAACTGGGCAGAGCCTTAGGGATTATCTAATCCAACCTTCTCATTTTGCATCAGGGGAACATGAGGCTCAGAGAGGACAAGTGACATGTGCATGATCACAGAGCTGAAGGCAAAGCCCAGCCCAGCCTGGTCGGCTCAGTGCCCTCGCTACTGTGGTATCCAGCTAGCTAGGATGCTCGAGGTTACCCAGTGCCCTATGTCCTATGAGGGAGCTACTTCAGCAGCAGGGACAGTGGCCTGGGTGAGACAGGATGGGTGGGCAGGGCTGGCTGGCCATCAGAGACTCTGAGCAGGACAGAGTACAGGGAAGGGGAGGATCCTGCAGGGGAGTCTGTTTCTAGAAGGTTCCAAGAATACACAACCATGCCTTCTACCAAGAAGTTTAGCAGCTCTAGGTCCTGGCAGAAAAAGGACCCATCTCCCTATGTCTGCAAAGAATAAACATAGCCCAGTCTTTCTCAAAAAATCTGGTCCCCAACTTCAAATGCTCTTGTTGTGTTTCTCACTGCATATGTAATTGAAGTGCCTCCAAAAAGCATAGATCATTTTCTCCCATTTAATCTGCACACCTTTCAAGGTTGGAGTCCCGAGTGTGTCACTGTGACTGCTTATCCCCAAGCCGAGGTGCGGAGACGGAAGCGTAGCAATTAGACATAACGATTCAGTGAACCCGCATCAACGCTTGCACAGGAGTGTGTTAATGAGTGTTAAAACTGACATCGCAAATATTACAACTCTGTAACAAGTCATGCTGTTAAAACATACAAGAAATACCAGTTAAGCCTTCAAGTAGATAACACACAGCCTGTACAGATCACTGCTATCCCAAAGTGCATAACAACTTATTTTCTTTGAAATGAGGCAAGAGTTAGCAGGTAGTTCAATTACTCGAGTGCTAAAATAAGAAGAAATAACAAATTCAAATGTTAAATACCAATTACTACCTCATGAGCTACAAATCAGCTTGGCATTACAACATGCCCTCCCTTGGTAAAAAAAAAAAACCCCAGGAAATGAGGGATTTGGCAGAAAACATAAACCTATAACTGACAGGCATTTGTGCCATAGATGTGTGTCCCTTCCCAACCCAGCACTTCCAAAATGCTCATCACATATATCATAAGAAAAGCATGTCCCCTATATTTGTCCCAATGGCATTGAAAATAATAACCTTCAAATGTTGGGAGTGGAGCTGTTTTCAAGACAACAGCTGGAAAGAAAGATGTCACCTCATATTAATAGCCTTTGCTGTAAGAACAGAGCAGAAAATTAACCTGACCCTCCCTGGTTAGCTTCAGGGACTAGAGGAAACTGCTATGTTAAATATTATCTCGCAAAGTCAAGCAAAGGTCCAACTGAGAGCACTTGTGAACTTCATACCTTGGAGGTGTGGGTGTTTGGGGATGGGGGAAGCAAGATTATTTCTCCCTGGGCCAAAGTTGAGTCTCCACCCTTTGTGGAAATTAATTCCAGTGTTCAAGCCAGCTGGGTTGTTCTCTTCCTCATTTAACTGAAATCACCACTTGGAAAACTCAATGCTATTGGGACATTCTCATGCTCAGAAGTGCCTGAAGGCCCAGATGGGCAAAGTAATATTTTAAATAAGAATGTGTGTGTATGTTTCTATGTATATATATGTACAAGAGATGTTAAAAAGATAGTCTCTAAAGCACTTTGGGATTCCTCCAATGAAAGGCACCAATAAATGCAAGTCATTACCAAAAAGAAAAGTCAAGTTATCCAGAGTTATCCACCTTTCACATCTGCAAAGGTACCCACTAGGGCAACCTATTTTTTTTTTTTTTTTTTTTTTTTTGGTAGTAAACTATCGTCTTAGGAAAAATACTCATGAGAGTGACCGGGTTATTCTGCCTCCTTCCTCGTTTCCACTTTGCACAAGCTTCATGGTCAGTGACCTGACACCATCAGCCTTGGCAAACCGAACAGTCCTCCGAGTTTGTACCATCACCTGCCTTCAGTGCAGCTGGGATGATTTTGTAAATTTTATGCCTTCCAATGCTGGAAACATCAGTGAAAGCCAAGTGTGTTCCATGTGCAAATTCTAAAAACTAGCCCTGCTCCTCTGCTTCAGGGGTCATTTGCCTCATAGTCACCTCATCTCTCCTGGTGCTTCTGAGAAACAGACGTAGACTCTGGTAGGTGACCGCCCCACCCCGCATGTGGATCCAGTCTGATGGAAGGTTTTGAACTGGGGACAAAAGGACATAAGTGGCAAACTGCATTCATCCAACAAATCGCCCATGCTGCAGTCACCATGGCAACTTCCAGTACCCAAACCTCTTAAAAGATCCTCTCCACACCTCTGTGAGGTATGTATTATCCCCTATCAACTAAAACACAAAATGGACCTCTTAAGGGGAGGCCTAAGCCCTGCATAAAAAGCATGGCTAACTGCTCAGACCCCTGCATTCTATAGCTTCTTCAAAGACCAAACTTAATGAAAGGCATGGGAAAACCATCACATTACTGTGAAGATGATGGAAAAGGATTATCCTACACAAGGGCCCAGGTTCCTCTTCACAGCATCATGTGCCTGTTAACTCAAGAAGAGGGGGGCATGTTGGAGAAGGAAACGGTTGTCTCCTTTCAACATGAGTTTAGAAGTCTTTTGAATCGCATTAAACCTTTCAAGAGGTTTACAATTATTTATGACATTTTATGACTCTTTCCTTTCTCCTGGTCTCTACCTATTGTCCCCCAACAAAAGGCAGCTGGAATGGAAATTAAAAGTGCAGTGTTTCCATCCTGGCTAAGCCACTAGGGCACTATCTTCAAGTACATCTATATTTTGAGTACATGCTTCCATACTATGAAGTTTCCATGTCATGGAGGGAACTCCAGGGCAATCATAGCATCATATACAATATATCCAAGCAGCAAAATTGTTAGAGTAAATTCTGCTTGGAAATGAAAGGGCTGTCGTTTTTTTGAGCTTTCAGAGCAGGCAACAAAAGTATTAAAGCTACTGCCCTTGCTGGCAACACAACCATGTTCACCTCAGGGAGATGATACAACAGTAAACCTTTTTTTAGCTGTGAAAGACAAAACACGACCTTATTCCTAAACATCTTAAAAAATAAATATTTCCAAAACATGCTACTACCTAAGACAAGAGAAATTTGTTCAAATGCCCTAGACCAGGAGCCTCAGCCAGAAATAATACATGTCTCAATGGTTGCCATAGGAAGGATGAAGGCTTGACCATGGAGGAAAGGACGTAGCCTTCACTGATTTAGCTTTAGGCATCCTGGTGTTTGAACTGTTTAGCTGAAGCCCCTGTCCCTAATACATCAGTTCTTGGGGGAGGAAAAAAAAAGAACATTCGATCTTTACAACATGTTTAACTAAGTAACATTCTCTAAAGAGTGACATTTACGAGATGAACATCAGTGTACATTGCTCTAAAGATGATTGGGGCACCCATGCAAGCCACAGAGCTACGGATCATTTATAGAGACAATTCACAGACCTGCATCGGGCAAGTGTGCTGAATTTTGCATTCTCTTTGTTTTGGCATTAAAACTAAATGAAAGCAATGGATAAAGAACTGAGATTTTGTTTTCACATGACTGTGAGCAAAATCCCGTGATATCCCTGCTGACCTCATAGATGCATTTTCACAGGACAGACTCGTGGAGGCTTTTTATACAGAACTCACATGACAACCTCAGAAACAGGAGCACAACAACTCACAGACATTACCAGGCCACAAGCACTAGAATAGTGTACACAAAGAACAGAAAAATTAGCATTCTGGGTGTGTACTCATCTGGCAGAAAGGTGAACATTTTATGCCTATGATGCAAAGACCAGTGAGTGTGATTTCATTGAAAGGTGCAAAGGCATGGTGTCAGGCACACCACCCTCTGAAGGTGATCCTAACTACTGTAAAAGAAACCTGGGGTGCATATCCCATGCATCTCTCCCCTTTGGGGCTGGGCATACTCCTTACGCCATAACCCTAATGTGCCTGGTCTGTGCCAGAGGCACAAGAGGCAGCTCATCAATGTGGGACGGAGGGTGACAAGTCCTCCCAGCTAATGTAGGGAATCATTTAAACTCAATTCACTTGGTGAACTCCTGCTCATGTTCGTCAGGCTTGCCATGAGGGATTTAACTTTATGGGCATAGTAGTCCCTTAAATTGACTGAAGGGACCTCCCTCAATCCATCTCCAAAGTCACAGCTGCGCATTGCACTTTCCAGTTGCTTTTGGCGCCGGTAAAAATGGGAGAACTTATTGAAGATCAAGGTGATGGGCAGTACCACCACGAGGATACCTGCCAGGATGCAGGCAGAGGCAGTCAGCTTTCCTGCTGTGGTCCCTGGGACCACATCCCCATACCCCACCGTGGTCATACTGACAGTGGCCCACCACCAGCAGGCAGGGATGGTGGCCAGGCCTTCATTCTCCTCCTTCTCAATGGTGTAGGCCACCACAGAGAAGATGGAGATCCCCACGGAGAGGTAGAGCAGGAGCAGCCCCACTTCTTTGTAGCTGTACTTCAAGGTGGCCCCCAGGGAGCGGAGGCCAGTGGAGTGTCTGGCCAGCTTTAAGATGCGGAAGATCCGCATCAGCCTTAGGACCTGAGCCACCCTGCCCAGGTTGGCCAAGGTAGGTGTGCTCTCCACCACCAAGTTCACCACCAGAGTGATGTAAAAGGGGACGATGGACATGAGGTCAATAAGGTTTAGGGCGTTCTTGAAGAACTTGAGGAAGTCGGGGGCCACAGCAAACCTGGCCACCAGCTCAAATGTGAACCAGGCGATGCCAAAGTGCTCCACGATTTCGAACCTGGGGTCTTCACCCGGGTTGCCCTGGCTGTCATGGATTTGGAAGTCCGGAAGGCTGTTGAGGCACATGGTGATGATGGAGCCCAACACCACCAGGATGGACAGGATGCTGAAGACTCTGCTCAGGACCGAGTAGCCGGGGTTGTCCAGCGCCAGCCACAGCTGCCTGCGGAAGTTGCCCAGGGGCTGCCCGTCGAACTTGGAGGCATCGCTGTAGAAGGCGAGGATCTCATCGAAGGAGGACGTGGTGCTCTCCTGGTCGCTCTGCTCATCCCACTTCTCCTGCTCGGGCTCCACTTTGCGACCGTGGTAGCTGTAGCTGCAGCAAGAGTCGATGAAGAACTCGTTGATGCCCCAGTACTCAATCTCCTGGCTGAAGGAGAAGACGCACAGCTCGGCCATGACGTGCAGCTTGCCGGTGTGATAGAAATGCAGCACGTAGGGGAAGAGCTCCGGATTGCGGTCGAAGTAGAACTCCCGCTGGACGTCGTCGTAGTCATCGCAGAGCTCCAGGATGGCCTCGCGCGAGTGGCAGAGCAGCAGGCGGCCCAGGCGCGTCTCGGGAAAGCGCAGCAGCGTGTGAGAGCGCAGCCTCCTCTTGAAGCCGCCTACATTGATGCGGATCTCTCCATCCTCGACGTGGGCCTCGGACACGTCCCACAGGCTCTGGCCGGTCATGCTGGAGGCGCTCTGTCGCCCGCGCCGCGCGGGGGCGCTACACCTGCAAGCCGAGGGAACGGGTCGGCCAGGGCGCGGGCGCTGCGGGCCCCAGCGCCCTCTCCCCACCCGGTCCTCTCGAGGTGGGTCTCCGGGTGCTGACGGGCCCTGGGGGAGGGGACCTGCCCTGTGGGGTTTGGATTCTCCAGAGGAAAGGCAGGAGTGGGTTGTTTGTACTAGCGTGGCTGCATCTCCACCCCCACCCCGGGGGTCCCGGAGATCTCTTTTCTTGTGCGGGGGTCGCTCCCCTGCAGCTCCGAGAGCCCGGGGAGCTGTATGCTGACCTCGCTCGTGGGCAGGCACGGGAGACGCCCCCGCCCGATCGCCGCAGACAGGCGGGACCGGAGCTGAGATACGCACGGGCAGGGCTGGGCCGACTTGGGGGGCGCGGAGCTCTGGGGGCGGGGGCGGGGAAATTTGCTCGAGTCTGTAAGCCGGGGCCGGGGAACCGGGCATGGCCCGGCCTTCCCGGCGACCAGCTCCCACCACTGGAGAGCCCTCTGCCCCCGCCGGGTCTCCCCGCCAACCTGGCGCTGCGCCCCGGGGCCGCGTGCGCTGCGCCTTGCCTGGCAGAGCTGCCGGGGTTCTCCTCGCGCGTTTCGGAGGCGCTTACCTGGGAGCACCGGCGCCCGCGGCCGAGGCCGGCGGGAAACTTCCCCAACCTGCCGGCGAGCATCGCGGCGGTGGCCGCTGCTGGCTGTGCGTGTGCGCGCGGGTGCGAGTGTGTGTGCGCCTGTGTGTGCGCCCGGCGGGCCGGCGGGCGGGGTCCGCCGAGCGTCTCCTCCAGTCTCCGGCCGGGCACGCCGCCGCCGCCGCCCGCAGTTGCGGCAGGCTCACAGGTGGCTGCGTGGTCCCGCCGCTCGCGGAGCCCCCCCTGCGGATCCGCGTGTCCTTCGCCCGCCGGGAGGCAGGAGTCGGCGCAGCCAGCGGCCGCGGGGCCGGGGCGGGAACGGAGCCGGGTGCCCGGGCACTGGCCCTGCGCTGGGTGCGGCGCGGTGGTGCTGAACGGACAGCTCCGTGTGCCCCGGCCCGGCGCGGCCGCCGCCCAGACTGGGAAGATGCAGCCTCTGCCGCTTCTCTGCTCTACCCTGGCGCGTCACCGAGACCCCCCTTTCGACCCCCTTGTACCCCTCGCTCCGTGCGGGGCTGACACCTTTCCCTACCCCCCCACTTGCCTCCTGGTGACAGCTGTTTTTGTCACCACCCCCAGGGCATAGCCAGGGGGCTGCCTACTATGACCTTTCCCTCATGGTCTGGCAGGAGCAGGGCTGGGGAGTAAGGGGCAGCTTGCACGTGGCTGGTGACAGGGCAGGACCAGAGGAACTCTGGATTTCCCTTTTTAGGGACCTGAGGAAAAGTTTTCCCCGAAGCCCGGGGGGTGGGGTTGTTGGGGAACAGGAGCCGGGGAGGGGGGATGAGGGAATCCTGAGGTGGAGCCCCGGCTTAGCTTGCAGAGTCGCGGAGTTGGGTGGGGAGCTCGGTGCTGGTTCGGCGTGTGCACAGGCCGGGGTGGGTGTGGGCCGCGGGGGCGTGCACGGAGCTGTGTGTGTGCTTGTAGGCTGGGGAAGGTAGGCGTGTTCAGTGTCTGTGTGTACAGCATTGATAAAAACGGGTCCTCTGATGGGACGAGATGTGTGCACTGTCAGTGTGGTGTGTGTGTGTAATGGGGACCCAAGCGCCATGCACACAGTGTATTATGTACAGTGTAGTATCCAGTAGGACTGAGACAGGGGCAGGGGTGCGTGTGATATATTGAGAGATATGTGTGTGCAGACCATGGGGACTGGGGGTTCTCAGTGTAAGTGTGCTCAGGATCTGTGCCCTCATCCCCAAGATCTGAGATCCCAGCTCTTGCTCTCCTAACATTGTCCTTAAGGCCCTGCCTACTGGGCTGAGCTATGAAATGGACCCACCATCCCAGGGGAGCTCCCTCCCTCCTTCCCTCAGCCCTTCTGTGTGGTGTCCATTTGCAAAGACCAGAGCACTGCAAGGTGTGAGAGCTTAACAGGGGGTTGTGTCTACAGGTCATGGTCAGAAGTCCTGGGGAAACCCTTACAGAGTGACTCTGGACTCACAGGGCAGCCACTACCGCCACAGTGGGCAGTGCGTCCTTTCTTTGTGCAGCCTGTCAATGTCATCCTGACTGAGGAGATGTCTTGCATAGCTATAGAGAGCTTTGGGCCTCCTTGGAGGGTCTGGGGAGGACCCTTGATCTGGCTTATGATGGGGGCTCCCGGATCCAAGTCGGATGCCCTGTTCCAGCCATTTGCCTCTGGGTGTGTGTGTGCAGGTGGGCCCTGGCAGGCCTTGCAAGTGTGGGGGCTTCTGGAGAGGCAGCTTCTTGAGAGGGAGAATAGGGTAGCAAGTACCACATGTTTTGTTTCTCTTGTGTTTGATGCTAAAGGGGAGTGTACATGTGTGCGTGCATGAGCCTGTGTGTGTGTGTGTGTGCACGTGCGTTTGTGTGTGGAGGGGTCTGATGTTTGTTGTCTTTGTTTCTGTCTCCTTTTCCTTCAGGGGCTGTGTTTGGGGGTGTGCTTACCCCACCTCTCTGCAGGTCTGCTGGATCTATCATTTGAAGTCTGGGGCTCCCTCACACCTGCCTGGGCTGCAGTCTGCAGGCCCCTGGGGCTCCTTCATTCCCAGGGAGTGCTGCTGGGAGGGGGCCAGTCCTTCTGTGCCCGTGTAATCACGGTGGCTGCCTCTTCTGCCTTTCCCACTGCCCCCCATACATACCTTGGGGGTGATGGTGGGGGATGGTCTCACTGCTGCTGGTGCCCTTGGCAGCAGCCCTGGGGGACAGCCTAGACAGCCTTTGCGAGCCCTGTGGCTCTCGGCAGCCCTCACCCCCTCCTCTCACCATGGCTGCCTGCCTCTGGCCCGTCTTCTCACTGCCCCCCTCTGCTTCACTGCCACATGACAGTGTGGCTTCTGCTGCAGGCCACCAATCCCAGCCACTCCCATTCCATTGGCCTCAGCTCCCCATTCTTTGGGGTTAGCTTAATGAATACATCCCCTTCATCTGCTGCATTTGGAGGCCCCCCCCCCACAGAATCGATTACTCTGGGGTTTTCCTCTCTCCCCTGCTTATTTATCCGCCTGCCTCCTTCTGTTCCTGTCTGGTTTTGTTCTTGCTCATTCCTTCATCCTTTGTGGTGGTAGGAGATTTTGCCCATGTAGAAAGAGTCCCTTTGCCTTCTGTTTCTCTTTGTTTCTCCCACACCCATGGCCACCCCACCAGCAGAGCACTAGGGCTCTACCTGGACCCCAGGGCTCCCATCTCTCCCATCTCTGTAACAGGGGCCACTTCATACCCCTATCCTCTGTGCCTGCTCCTGCCACCCCCCACCGCCTCCCACCTCTCCTCCCACTCTCCCCTTCCTCCCTCTCTTAAGAGAGCTGTACCAACATGCCTCCAGCTACACTGTCCCCGGCGTCTGCACCTGCCCTTTGATAGTTTTCTCTGTGCATCTGGAGTCAGGGACAAGCCCCCACGTCTGCCTTCCCTTGAATGGAGAGTGAACTTGGAGCCTGCAGGAAGAAGCCTGAGTTTGGGGCATGTCGGTTATTTCTTGGAAAGGCTGAGGCAGAAGTGCTGTGGGTCTGACAGATGCCTTTGCAGAGGGTTAAGTGTATGTGACAGGCAGAGCCACTTGTTTATTTCCCAGTCACTGTGCTGAAGAGAAATGGAGTCATCTCCCTCCTTCTGTACAAGGGAAACTGGCTTTGTTTATGGTTTATTTAGAGGTCTGAGCCCTGATCTTAAAATTCAGCCACCTGCACCAGGCGCCTGTTGAGGCCTGCCTCTGCACTGGCCTGGCCCACTGGGGAGATTGTGAGGGGACAGAGGGCTAAGGGGAGAGACACCCTGGAAAGGGGAACAAAGGGACCCAAAGTGGTGGCCCAGATCCTTGCTCCTGGGTGACTATTATCTCTGCCTGCCCTGCCAACGCTGATCTCTCAGCCGAGCCCACACATCTCACACTCAGCTTCTTTCCCCCTGACAGGCGAGGGGGCCGCATTGGCGGCTGGGCTGAGGGAGCTGGGCTGCCTGACCTACATTCTCCACGGTGGGGCTGAGTGCTGGCCTGCCTGCCAGCCTGATGGGGTGGACATTCCACCTGTGCCCATCCTGAGCCCCAGGTGTTCCCTCCTGAACACCTTCCGGGCTTCCCCTTGCACTGAGGATGGAAGCCACTTCCTTGCTATGGCTCTGAGACACCCCTGTGAGGTGCCCTGCCCAGGCGGCCAGCAGCTGCACGCCCCTGGGCCTCGTGCAGGGTCTGAACCTGCTGCTCCCCCTGCTCATCACAGCAGCTCACTTGGCAGCCTCCTCGTCACTCGGGTCTCAATTTAAAGGTCACCTCCTCAGAGAGGCCTAACTGCCCATCCTAACCTTGGTGTCTCAGCCAGTTTCTGTCGTCACCCTCACCACACTTCAGTAGTTGCTGAGCACTTTAAATAGTTGCTGACTGATGAATGGATGCGGCTCCAGCTGCTGTCTTAAGTTGTGGAGTCTCGGCCCACTCTTCTTCCTTCTGGTGGGTCAGGAAGGGAGTTAGGGGTGGGAGTTGCTGCATCTAGGGCCGTGGTCCAAAGCCCCCAGGCTCTGGGCTACTCTCCTAAGCAACTGAGTAGCCATATGGGGTCAGCCCTGAGAATCTCCTAGGAGCTTTTAAAATAGTTAATGCTCCTGGAAGCTCTGGGCTTCACACCAGATGGGTTAGATCCTCTGGTGCAGGGCCCAGGGAATCAGTATTTTCTAAGCTTCCTAAGTGGTTCCAATGTGGAGCCAAGGCTGAGACCCAGAGCAACCCGTTTGCAGATGTGCCCAGGAGCTGCATACCCGCCAGCCCTCAGTCACGCACTCTGCATGGAGGACTCACTCAGCCTGGCAGACACCCACCTGCAGTCACTCCTACTCTTAGGACAGGACCCCCTGCCATGAGGGCACTCTAGAGGCCCTGTCCCTTTGTCACCAACTCCCTCATCCTGGCCTCACAAAGGGTTCCCTGTGCCTGCCCCTGTCAGAATCCTCTTCCCCACAGACAATTGGTGATTAGGAATAATCATAGTTTCTTCTCCTCCTTGGAAGGGGGTCAGCCCCCGAGCCATTTTCCAATGGCCATTTTAGCCATTTTCAATGGGGCTAGCTGGCCTGTCTGGGTGTATTCACAGGAGAGAGGGTGCAGAGACACTGCAGGGTGGGGGTAGGAGTGAGGGGGCGGGGGAGGGGAGGGCAGCAGCAGGGAAGGGAGACCACTGAAGGGGACAGTGGCATCTGAACCTTGGAAAGGCTGGAGTGGGGAGGAGGGAGTTCCTTTGGGGACACAGGAGATAGAAATTTGGGAAATAAAGGACTTGAAGTTTTGCTGCACATTATGAATGCAATTCCTCATTTAGTGTTTTCTCAGGAGCCGATAGTAAATATGTATATAGGCTTTACATTGTTTCTGGATGTTGGACTGATATTTTAAAAATATGGGTCTTTGCCTAGACCTTTGTCCCTAGGGGCCGTCTCCCTCTCCAACTTCAGGCCGCTCCATCCCCACCTGCTTCGTGGAAGCTGACGGTAGTTGCTTAGGAAGGGCTCCTCCAGAAGTCCTTTAATGAAAATGAGACCAGGTCCTCCAGTCCCCCCTACTTGTGGGGCTCTTGCCACCTGCCCCACCAGGAGCTGCTCCCTTGGGCAGCTGAATTCCTCAGAACATTCTGGGACAAGGCTGGATAATCAAGAGAAGCTTGATTAAATTTAGATGGAGCCATCACAGGGAAATTTACAAGAAAGACAACAAGGCTGGAAATGTAGGGCAACCACTTTGCTCTAGGGGCCCCTCTCAGCACCACTCTCACCTGCCTCAAGGGTCCAACCGTCTTTCCTCTCCACTCTAGATGTTCCCGAAAGCCCGTTGGGCATAGGAGGCCCTCTCTATCTGCCTCCACTGTGTCCTCTGATTTCTTCTGTCCCCCCTTTCTGGAACTTTCTCTGGGTGGTTGGCAGCTCATTAGAAACCGCCTGCCCCTCCCATAGCCCTACTCTCTGGCCCAGGGGGATGCCTGGTTCAGGACAGTTCACTCTGAGGGCCACCCTGTGCCCAGGGAGTGGAGAGTCTCAGCAACCACCACCGCTGCACGTGACCGAGGAAGATGAAGACAAGAGAGCAAATGAAGGGACAGCTGGATTGTCCCCATCCTGCCTTTCAGCCACATATCCTTGGGCAAAACAAGGATATTCTCTTCATGTGCCTCATTTCCCTCAGGTTAACACCTATGATAATCTCTGATAAAATTATTGTGAGAAATTAAAAGAAGCATTAAAGAGCTATGTAACAAGGCCTGGCACATAGCAAGTGCTTAAAATGTTAGCTGTGGCTAGTGCCACTTATTGAGCACTTGTGACATGTCAGCTGTGTGCTAAGCTCTGCTCTCCGCTGGCCTCCTGCCCTCACTTGGGTACTTACTGACACCCATTAAGTGGGGTGTTTAGACTCAAACAAGTCTCTATGGTTCTACAGTCTTCTCTCTTAACTATCTCAAGTAGGTGCAGGATTAATTAGAGTGGGCTAACTACTAGAACAAACAACCCTCAAATCACAAGGGCTTAGCATAATCCAGCAATCTTCACCTATCTGCGGGAGATACGTTTCAAGACCACAAGCAGATGCCTCAAGTCTCAAATAGTACTGAACCCTATATAGACTGTACATACACACCTAGCATAAAGTTCGATTTATAAATTGGGCGCAGTAAGAGATTAACAATGATAACTAATAATAAAATAGAACAATTATAACAATATGCCAGCATCACTACTCTTGCACTCCAAAGCTATTATTGAAAGAAGGGTTACTTAAACACAAGCACCATAATACCACAGCCCATAGTTGATCTGATAACCAAGGTGGCTACTAAGCAACCAATGGGCAGGGGGAGTCTATGATATGGGTAGACAGGAGAAAGGGATGATTCACATCCTGGGATAGACAGTGTGAGCTTTCACCACTCTACGTAAAACAGCGCACAATTTAAAATTTACAAATTGTTTATTTCTGGAATCTGCCATTGAGTACGTTTGGGCTGCAGATAACTGAGACCTAGAAAAGTTGAGCCACAGATAAGAGAGGACTGGTGTAAAATGATGATTTCTTGCTCATGTTACAGTCTAACAGGGTGTTTGCGAGTAACTTTCCACATGGAGATTCCAGGACCCAGGCTCCTTTTGTGTAGAGCTCTGCCAACTTCCAGGGCCTCAGAATCCTTTCCTGGCATCCTCCGCATCATGCTGAGAGGTGAAGGAAGACAGAGAATGTGGACAATGGCATGAGATGTTTTCAAGGTGGGGTCTGGAAATGGCAGATTCTGGCACATTCTTTGGCCAGAACTCAGTCATATGTTCCCATATAACCACAGGGTGGGTGTTAAGGTTAGAGGAAGGAGAGGATCACAGGAATTGGGGGCACAGCATTGTCTGCTGCTGATGGATAAAGGCAGCTGTAGACACCCTCTGTTCACCCACTTCTCCCAACACGGGGTTGGCTTGCACAGGGAGGTCCCAGTTGCTGTTCTCAGCTACAAGGACTTCTCTCCAAGATGCAGGCCCAGGACAGGAGTCTCTCCAGGAATCTTGGTTGGCACTGAGGGATGGTCTCTTGGCCTCAGATAGGACTATTTCCTTTCTCTCAGAACAATGCTTCCTGCTCTGAATTTACACTGCACGTCTGAAGGAGGGTCCAGTTCTCCGTTGAAGCAGCAGGTAATTGTGCAGAACATAATAAAGGATATTAGGTAGATCACAGAGTCTTGAGGCCAGAAGCCAGACGTGGACGTGACAGCACCAGGAACCATATGCGGTTGGTAGCAGGATGCACCAGTTCTACTACAGTGCTGGGTACGGACGGGCAGGCACCGAAAGTGGTGGGAGGCGCTCGGAAGCTACTGCACTGATTGGCAGGACTGGCACTTAATGCACTGGTGCGTTTGTGCCTGCAGGTTGTGGCAGAGTAGAGTACACTCAGGAAAGACTTTGGGAGGGGTGGCTGGGGAGCTGTGACACACAGGAGTCTAGGTGGGGCAGGATTCACCCAGACGCAGAGTGGAAGCACAGCACCCTGCTCTAAAAGCCCAACCTCCTTTCCCCTTGACCTCTACTCCTTCCCTAGTCTGGGAAGTTGGGAGAAGTAAGATTCCCTTTCTGTCTTTGTCATGCCCAGCTGCCCATTCCCGCTCCCCAAACCTCCCCTAGCTCAGGTGCTCACAGCTGCTGCCCTGGTCCTCAGCCTGCTGCCGTGTAAGTGACACCTGCCCACCCATGTACCCATTGGTCACCCAACGATCCATCCCTCCATCCGCCCACTTACCCATCCCACACCCTAGATGCCTCTGTGGGCTCTGGTTTCCATGGTTACCTCCAGGGCCTGCGTCTGCTCTGGGTTTGCTGAGGGATTCTCCTGCTGGCGGCTGCTCCCCATGCCAGCTTTAGTGCTGAACCCAAACCTGGGATTGCTTCTGGGATCCCAACCTGCTGAGACCTCTCCCTACCTGCAGATCAGGTTATTTGCACATTGGTCTATCAAGGTGATCAGTTTCCTGGGTTTAAAATAAAATCAAGAGCTCATCAGCATTTGCACAGTGAAATAGTGGGGAGGGGGTCGTGGCTGCAACAGGAAACCAAGTGGGAGTTCCCAGGGTGGGGAGGGCCCCTTACTTAGTGATCATAACAAAAGCTAGCATTTATTGGACACTGTCCCAAGGATTAACATCTAGTAACTAGGTTTGTCCTCACAACAACACTCTGGGGTATGAACTACGATTATCTGAAGGTGAGACAGGCACAGATGGGTTGGATACCATGTTCAAGGTCACTGAACTAAACAGTGGTAGAGCTGAGATTCAAAGCAAATTAGGGCGACTCCAGAGATCCTGTTCTTAAATATGGCATTCATGGCTTCTTTTTCAGCCATTTCTACCCCCTACCCCACCCAGGAATTCTGGAAGTTTCCCTGAGTCATTTTTTTCAAGACAGGAGGTTCCCGAACACCTCCCCAGCACTTAGCTCTGCTCTGAGCCACTGTGTGCTCTAGGCCCACTCAGAGCAGCTGTCAGTTGCTCAGAGCCTAGATGGGCAACAGCTGTTCACAGGAGGGGCCCCTCTGGCCCCTACCACCTGAGCTGGTCTATCTGTTGGCTCTAGGATCTTCCCCAGGTCAGGGCCAAGTGGCATCTTATCCTCAGAGGCCTTCAGGAGGATGGGGAGAATCAATCCCATTAGAGAAACCCAGCTGAGGGAAGACACAAGATGTTCCCCTCAAGTGACAGAAAACCAATTCACACCCTTCTCTGCACCCAAAAAATTAAGCTTATTTTTCATTTCTCTGCTTACGTTCGACTCAACTAAACATAGGAATCTAGGAATGCAAACAATGACTAGATTTTCTTAATTTAGGGCAGTTTTAATTAAATCTTGCTAAAGTGATGGAGGCTCCAGATATTTTTATCGTGGTAGAAAGCTATGAGATTTGGGAAGAGATGTGGGGAACATGATGTTAGAACTGCTTCCCCTGGCCTCTCCTACCCTGCACTGGCCTCCCACGCATGCCCCAGAGGATGTCTCCCAAGAGAAGGCGCCATTCTCCCTTGGGAATCTTCTTTCTTTTGTTCTTGTTTGTTGAAGAAAACTAGCTTCTTTATAAGCATTCAATCTAATTTGCTGGGCTGCAAAGAGAAAGTCCAAATGACTTAGCAAAAAAAAAGTTTAAATTACAAGATTATTTTTGAGAAAAACTTGGACTTGGCAGAAGTTCAAATTACAAATATTAAGAAACCAAGATCAAAGGTATCAAAGATGGAATCTTCTAGTGCTTACTATTCACCCATAACCAGTTCTTTTCCTCTGGACAAATGGTAGGGTTATATTTCCCCACCTCCTTGAAGTTTGGAGGAAGAGTGAGATAGTGAATTGCAGGTGATATGTCACATATGGGCCATGACACCAACTGCCTGTGTGAGAGTGTTCCCTTCCACTTCTGTGGAAGTAACTTACTGAGATGTTGGTGCCCCAAGACCAAAGGAGCCTGGATCTCTGAGCTACCCCATCAAGTACAGCTGCCCTGGAGTCCCCTGGACCTGAAGCTGAAATTGTATTTTGGGCTGGATTATATCATTAAGATTTGAGGGGGCTGATTGTTTCCAACAGAGGAGTCTCTTTTATGCTGACTAGCAAATAATGCTTTACTAGTAATCATTGTACAATAATGCCACATTATTTTAATTATTTTATATTAAATTACTTTGGAATTTCAAAAATCATCTGTCCAGTTTAGTCTGGAGTAAGTGAAGTTTACTTTTTCTGAATCTAAATAAAATTGTTGGAGAACATATTTAACTGATTAAAGCAAACCTTATATGTCAGTAAGTTTTAAAATGTACCAAAATTTCAGGTTAAGAATAAAGGCATACAGGGATAGGGGAAAGGGAGGGGAGGGGTGGGGGGAGGATGGGTAGAGGGAGGGCAATTAGTGGGAACACACCTATGGTGCATCTTAGCAGGGTACTGGCGAAACTTATTAAAGGTAGAGTATTAATGTCTTTATATA
>CAUYON010212538.1:0-20820 GCA_963573935.1 Arctocebus calabarensis
GCAATTGTGAGTTTGATTTTTGTTTTTATGCAAAAGAACACTACCAAGGGCGACATAAGTAGAAAAAATAAAAAAAAAAAAAAAAAAAAAAAAAAACTCTGTCTTGAGTGGTGTTGTTGTTATGACTATTTCATTTGCCTAAATATAAATAACTATGCACCAAAAAGAGGAAATTTTACCATACACCAATAAAAAACTGAATACAAAACAAAAGTTTTCATTATGATTTAATTTGCAATATTATAAAATATGAGGGTAAAAAGGTAATATTTCTGAATCTTCAACATGTCCAAATGTTTTTCTTAAAATAATAGCTAAACAGTTATGCAAGGAATTCGTTATTATGTCCATTTTAAATATAAAGAAATGGAGACTCAGAACTAAAGTAAATTACCAAAGTCCACCATATGGTAAAAGGGATGATCCAGCCTTCTAACCTAGGTCTGTCTGAATCAACAGGCTAAGCCATTTCCAAAGCACATCATTGTAATAATATGAATGGCCACTCTCCATGTGTTCCAATCTTCCTCACTCATTATGCCACACCAAAGCTAAAAAATTCTAGGAGAAACATGTCTAGAACAGTTCATTACATTCAGAGCAGCTTTATCCAGCTGCTGTCATATGTAAACAAAGTCTTCAAAATTTGCAGGTGAACATGATGTTATAATCTAGGAATCGTCATAGTTTTAGTAGCAAAGCCAAATTTCCACTGTATGCTAAAACCCATATAATAAAGCTTTTTTTCCCATAAAATCAAGGTAAAACTAAATTTCTATGTAACATTAACCTTTAAGGAGGCAAGTAAATAGAAAAAATGTCTTGTGGTCTTTCTATTGTTCTACAGGAAGATGTAGATACAGATTTATATAAGACTTCCTGAGATAGAGGGACCAGAATTAAAAGGAAATTTTGGAGATAGTGCCACTAAACACAGAACAGTGGAGATTTCAAGAAGAAACTCCGTGAGTTAAGGACTCAAAATTATTTCTATTCCAATAGAGAGTCTAAAGTTGGATCATCTCACCTGCGTCTGCAGGGAAAGGCAATAGAATAGAAACAAATGCAGAATAATTTGAAGACGCAGAGTCATGCAACTGTAGGTCACATCTGATGGATCTACCCTCAACCATTAGTTGTACACTGAGAGGAGGAGAATTGGTGAGAATAGCCTAGTTTTAGCACATTATTGATGAGGAAGGGGTTTAGAAACAATAAAAAGGTTGTTAATAAAATCAAGGATCCACTTATCACAGACTACTATTTTTCTTTCATTCACATGCACAGTGATGTGATTTTCTTTGGCTGTGCTTGGGCAAAAGACGGGAGAAGGGCAACTTGTGGGGACTAGGTCCGAGTTCTTCTTTATAACTATGTAGTGTGTAGGAATGGGTGGTAATAGCATAGAGTATCGGTGAGGACAACTTCATCATATGGTATCAGTAAGTGAAATTTGTGAAACATAGACAATAGCTGTGAGATTAGAGAAAATAAAAAAAGAATGAGGATAGCAGACTATATAATATAAAATGTAGAGTGGAATTTGAGTCACAAGAGAGGTGGAAAGATAGGAAATGATAAAAGAATGAGATCTTAGTTTGTTTGTTTGTTTTTTTAACAGTTTTTGGCCAGGGCTGGGTTTGAACCTGCCATCTCCGGCATATGGGACCAGCGCCTTACTCCTTTGAGCCACAGGTGCCGTCCCAAGAATGAGATCTTGGCATTTAAGATTCCCAATAGACGTAATCACATATAATAATGCATCTATTTATTTAATACATATTTATTTAATCACCTAATAGGTATTAGATACTATTCTAATTGTGGGAGATATGTTTAACCACAAAGAGACTGGTCCTGGGCTCAAGGTCTAGACTTATTCTGCAGGACAACCTAAATAACCAGAATAAGATATTACTAGAGCAAGCCTATATGTGTAAGTAGCCATAGCAGAGTGGAGCTAATTTGAGAGTGGATGTTAAATGAGTCATCCCATGAACAAGGAATGAAGAAGCCAACTACCCAAACATAGGGTGTGTCTAGGGTAGAAAGACCAGAGGGCAATGTGCTGTATAGCTTAGGAATAGGATCTCAGAAAGGTAGGGATTTTTACAAGAGACATGAATTGTGATCTAAAAATGAGCAACGAAGTTAACCAAGAAGACTACCAGTGTAGTCTCAACTTGACCCTTGAGGCAACTAGGCAGGGAAGCCACTTCTGTAGAATCTTACAAAGTAATGGTCAGAGAAGGCAAGAAAGGGCATGAAACATTCAGTGAAGTGAAAAAAGATGACAGAAAAGGAAACAGAGTGAAAGTAGAAAGCAGCATGAGATAAAAACAACATCCTTCCTCCATCATAAACTGAGATGCACTAGATTTTTACCAGCTATCTATCTTTTTTTTTTTTAATTATTTAGGATTCATTGAGAGTACAAAGAATTAGTTTACACTGATAGGGTCTGTTGGGTAAAGTCCTTCTTGAAATTGTGTCCCACCCCCCAAGAGATGTGCCATACATTATGATCTCCCAGCCCCCTCCCTCCTCCCCTCTCCCTGAACCCTCATTCCCTTCCCTCCCACCTTATATTAATTTATCTACTGCCTTCATATTAGAACTGAGTACATTAGATTCTTGCTTCTCCATTCTTGTGATATTTTACTAAGAATGTGTTCCAACTCAATCCAGGTTAATATAAAAGATGTAAAGTCTACATCTTTTTAATGGCTGAATAGTATTCCTTGGTATACATATACCACAGCTTGTTAATCCATTCCAGGGCTAGTGGGCATTTAGGTTGTTTCCACAGGTTGGCAATTGTAAATTGAGCTATGATAAACAGTCTAGTGCAAATGTTCTTATGTTAAAATGTTTTTGTTTTTCTTCTGGGTAGATGCCTAGTAGTGGAATTGTAGGATGAAATGGATGTCTAAAAACTTTGAGTTGAGTATTCTCCATACTTCTTTTCAAAAAGGTTGTATTAATCTGCAATCCCACCAGTAGTATAAAAGTGTTCTCTTCTTTCCACATCCACACCAGCATCTGAAACTTTGATACTTTGTGATGTGGGCCATTCTCACTTGGGTCAGGTGATTTCTCAGGTGCTTTTAATTTGCATTTCTCTGAAGATCAGGGATGATGAGAATTTTTTTCAAATATTTGTTAGTCATTTGTCTGTCTTCCTCAGAGAAGGTTCTATTTATATCTCTTGCCCAGAGGTACATGGGATTGTTTACTCTTTTTTGTTGATTAATTTGAATTCTCTGTAGATTCTAGTTACCAACTCTTTGTCAGACTGATACCTTGCAAATATATTTTCCATTCTGAAGGTTTTATTTGTGCTTTACTTTTGTATCCTTAGCAATGCAGGAGCTTTTCAGCTTAATTAAGTCCTATTTGTTAATTGTTGTTGTTGCTGTGATGACCGTTAAAGTCTTTGTCATAAAAGCTTTCCCCAGTCCAATATTGTCAAGGCTTTTCCCCACATTGTTTTTCTGTTTTTGTGTCTGAGATTTAAGTCTTTTGTCCATTTTTAGTCAATTTTTGTAAGGGGTGAAAGGCGTGGGTCCAGTTTCAGTCTTTCACATGTGGTTATCCAGTTACCCCAGCACCATTTGCTGAGTAGGGATTCTTCTCCCTCACTGTATGCTTTTGTTTGATCAAAAATCAAATGGGAAGTAGAGACTGGTTTCATCTCTTGGTTTTCTATTCTGTTCCATATGTCTGGGTCTCTATTTTTGTGCCAATACCATGTTGTTTTGATTACTGTGGACTTGTAATATAGCCTGAAATCTGGTAGGATGAGGCCTCTGGCTTCATTTTTATTACTACTAATAGACTTACCTATATGGGATTATTTCTGGTTCCATAAAAAATAAAGTACTATTTTTTCCAGTTCTTCAAAATATGATGTCAGTATTTTAATTGGGATTGCATGGAATCTGTAGATTGCTTTGGGTAGAATAGACATTTTGCCAATGTTGATTCTTCACAGCTAAAATTATGTTCTTCCATTTTTTAGTGTCTTCCATTCCAGTGTCTTCTGTAATTTCTTTTCTTAGGGTTTCATAATTCCCTTAAAAAAGCTATTTCACCTCTTTTGTTAGATATATTCCTAAATATTTCATTTTCTTTGAAACTACTGTGAAGGGAATTGTTTCTTTGATTTGCTTCTCAACTTGGCTGTTATTGACATATACAAAGACTACTTATTTGTGGACATTGATTTTATACCCTGAGACATTTCTAATGACTTCCAGGAGTTTTGTGGTTGAGTGTCTAGGATTTCTAAGTATAAGATCATATCATCAGCAAAGAGAAAGCATTTGACCTTTTCTGCCTCCATTTGGATGCCTTTTTTTTTATATTCTTCTTTTGCTTGACTGCATTGACTAGCACTTCCAGCACTATGTTGAATAGTAGTGATAGTGGACATCCTTGTCTGGTTCCAGTTCTAAGTGGAAAAGCTTTAAGTTTTGCTGCATTCAGTATGATGTTAGCTGTAGGTGCATCATAGATTGCTTCAATCAGCTTAAGAAATGTGACACCCATGCCTATTTTCTTAAGTGTTCTTGTTAGAAAAGGATGCTGAATTTTGTCAAATGCTTTTTCTGCATCCACTGAAAGATGATGTGACCTTTGTTTTTTGTTTCTGTTGACATAGTGAATTACATTTATGGAATTATGCATGCTAAACCAGCCTTGCATCCCTGGGATGAAACCTACTTGATCTTGATGTATGACTTTTTTGATGAGAAACGTAGTCTATTGGCTAAGATTTTTTTTTGAGTATTTTTCCATCAATATTCATTAGTGAAATTGGTCTGTAGTTTTTGTTTTTAGTTGGGTTCTTTCCTGGTTTTGGAATCAAGGTGATGTTTGCTTCATAGAATGTGTTAGGGATGGTTCCTTCCCCCACAATTTTTTTTTTTTTTTTTTTGAGACAGAGCCTCAAGCTGTCACCCTGGAGAGAGTGCTATGGCATCACAGCTCACAGCAACCTCCAATTCCTGGGCTCAAGCGAGTTTCTTGCCTCCGCCTCCCAAGTAGCTGGGACCACAGACGCCCGCCACAACGCCCAGCCATTTTTTGGTTGCAGCCGTCATTGTTGATTGGTGGGCGCGGGGGCTGGATTCGAACCCGCCAGCTCAGGTGTACATGGCTGGCGCCTTAGCCTGTTGAGTCACAGGCGCCAAGCCCCCCCTCAATGTTTTGAAATAGGTTCTGCAGTATAGGAACAAGCTCATATTTGAAGGTGTGATAGAATTCTGATATGATATCATCTGATCCTGGGCTTTTTTTGTTGGAGGCTTTTCTATTGTTTCTGCAATCTCAGTGCTTGATATTGGTCTGTTCAAGAGATCTGTTTCTTCTTGGTTAAGTCTAGGAAGATGGTGTGATTCCAGGTATTCATCCATTTTCCCCCTGTCATCAAATTTCTGGGCATAAAGTTTTTGGTAGTAGTCAGAAACAGGTCTTAATTAATCTGTGCAATACGATATCCCATAACACCATAATAGCAGGGGTCTTTAAAACTCCTCTTACAGAGCTGGACAGATCCTCCAAATAGAAACTAAACAAAAATACAAGGGACTTAAATGTGAATCTAGAACAACTGTGCTTGATAGACATATACAGAACACTCCATCACAAACATAAGGAATAGATATTTTTCTCATCAGCTCCTGGAACATTCTCCAAAATAGATCATATCCTAGGACACAAATCAAACCTCAATCAACTAAATCAAAAGAATTAAAATTTTATCTTATATCTTCTCAGACCACAAGGCAATGGAGGTGGAACTCAACTCCAACAAAAATTATCATTCCCACACAAAGGCATGGAAATTAAAAAGCCTTACACTGAATGACAGTGGATCAAGGAAGAGATTAAAAAGTAAATCATTAACTTCCTTGAGTATAACAATGAAGATGCAAGCTACCAAAACCTGTGGGACACTGCAAAAGCAATCCTAAGAGGGAAATTTATCGTGTTAGATGTCTACATCCAAAAAACAGAAAAAGAGCATGTCAATAACCAAATGAATCATTTCACACACTATTTATATTTTCATTATTAAACTATGTTTGTATATCTAATTGACAGTTTCATTAGTTAATTTGGAATTGACTCCTCTGTGAGAAAGAATTTTTCTTCTTAATAAATATTTTGTATATTTCTATGACAACTCCTATGAAGAACATTTTTAGCATTTAAAAAATGAATAGAGAGTTAAAGGTCTGTACAGTTTTAGGGCCTAGATGATATTCAGAACTTTGTGGGAAAGCATGCCTATCTTAGGTATAACAAACGTCTCCTTTGACCTTTTGAATATTTTACTGTGTCCTTGTCCTTTTCAAAATGACAACCCATTTTTAACTCCAAAACTTTGCTGGGGCAGAGCTACACTCTTGTGTAATACACTCCACCCTTATTAGGACAAACTGAGACCATTATGTGGTTTGTACTGCAAGGCACAATAATGAAAAACTAAAATTAAAATACCATAAATATTTATTTCAAACTGAGGCCACCTCCCAAAATAATTTTGGGAAAACAAGCAATTTAATGTGTATGGTATATTAGTTTTAGATTTTTCTTCTAAAACAAAGGCATTTTGTTAGCTGCTTCTATAGACTCAATATTTATGTCACCCTCTCAATTCCTATCTTGAAACCTAGTCCCAAATATGATGGTAATAGAAGGTGGGACCTTTAGGAAGTGATTAGGTCATGAGTGTAGAGCTATGGTGCATGGGACTAATAACCTAGAAAAGAAATCCCAAAGGGCTCATTTATCCCATCTGTCATGTGTGGTTACATTGAGAAGATGAGCTTCTCTGGCCAAGAAGAAATAAATTTCTTTGCTTTTTTTTTTTTTTTTTTTTTAATAGAAACAAGCTCCTGCTTTGCTGCCCAGATTTGAGTGCAGTGGTTTGATCATAGTTCATTGAAGCTTCAAACTTCTGGGCTCAGGCTATCCGTCTGCCTCAATACCCTGAGTGGCTAGCCTGCACCACCAACCTTGGCCAGTGAAAAATTAATTTCTGTTGTTTATAAAGAAGTCTATAGTATTCTTTCAGAGCATGCTGAATGGTCTAAGGCAAGAAATAAGTGCATGCATATGAGAAAACATCTACTAATTATTTTAAGTTAAACCACATTTCAGTTAATTAATATAATGAATACATTTTTAAAAGCTGTTTCATAAATTATAGCTAAAATGCATATTTGTTAAAGAATAGCAGCTAGGCATTCTATGTAAGAGTACACATGTGGAGACACTGCTATGGGTTAGAATGTCAGCTTCATTTCTTATCAGGTGTGTGCCTTACTTAACATTGCTATTTCCAGTTTTCTCCTCTGGTAAATGTATTCAACACCACTGCTTACAGGTTCCTTTGCTATTAAATCATGGTGTAGGGACAGACAAAGATGTTTGGGCTTTCTCACCCATGGCCTTGAGTGCAGGGATGGATAAAGCTGCCTGAGATTTCTGATTCATGGCCTTGCCAGAAAGCCCCTTGTGTTCCTAGGTAGCCATAACTGTGCACAGTGATGTCATGCTCACGTGGCTGCTGCTTGGCATGTTGCCACTTTTGTTCTCCTGGATATAAAGTGTACATGACCTTGCCCTTGTGTAGATGGCAGATCATACATTGTGGATGATCTATGGACCTCAGCTCCCTGGCCACCAGGAGCTGGCCAAGGGCAGACCTCCTGTGTAGCTCACAGCCACTGTGAGCTGAATAAAAGATGTTGCCCCTGCCCTCCATGTCTGAATTTCTCTCTTATCTGCCCAATTAGAATACTGGCTTCCCAATGGTAATAGTACCAACTCCATGAATCTCTTGTGAGGTTTAAATGATGTATTTCTAATAGAATTTTTAGCACATCATTTTGTACCTACTGAGAAAGGTAACAATATTACTATACACATATATGCACAAATAGGCGTGTGTTTGATTTAAATATAGAAAGCAGTTAAAAATTTTCAAAATTAAAAACTCATCTCTTTCCAAATACAATATGTAATAACCATATATAAGAAAATAAATAAAGGAATTGACTTGTGATTGTTTGACAAGTGCAAGCATACATGTTATATTGTTCAATCTTTGGAGCTGTCTTTTAGGTAGGATTATCTTATTTAAAAATTAGAAAACTGAGAGTGAGTGTTTAAGTACTTTTTCTAAGACTTCATGCTAGTAAGTGGCCTAGACAGAATTCAAGTCATAATATGAAAGACAATAAAATGTATTTTACCACATTAACAAACCTTGGTCATATAAAAGGGGACGTTTTAAAATAGTATTTATTGAACACAAGTTAGATAGCATATAGGATTTCTTGTTCAGTTCCTATTTCATTTCAGTATTTCAATAACAGAGATATTCATAGAGAGGAAAGCTCTCTTTTCTATAGTCTAGATAACCTGCTAACAGCAACATTTTTCAGAGTTTTGCCCTTTTGTTTTTCCCCAGAAGTTGTAGCCAGGTCAAGGCTGGAGAGAGATGGTGGAAACTGCTTGCTTTTCTGCTTCATTTTGGCCTTCTAGGTGAAGTAGAAATATTCTTACAGAAATCACCACTTCCTGAATGGATTGGGACACATGGAAAGAAATCATCTCATGAAGAGATAGAGACTCTTTCTCTCCCTGTGGATCTAGGGTTAAGCCTGTACCTTGCTGTGAACAACGGAATGTAAGTGAGCATGACTTAGGTGGAGTAGTGAGAAGCGCCTGTGTTTTGTCACTTTCCCTCTCCTCCTGCTGAGAAGAGGACCAGGTCCCTGGAGGTTGAGAGATCACAGGGAGAGGGGCTATTCTAGCCCTTTCAGCTGAGATCCTGTAGACCAAGCATCTTGTCAACTACTAGACATGTGAGTGAAGACTTTCTAGACCGAGTCAGCTTACAGTGGAAGAAATGCCAACTTGACCTACAGAATTATGAGAAATTTATGAGAAATAATAAATGGTTGTTGTTTTAGCCACTAAATTTTGGAGTGGTTTGTCAGGAAGCAAAAGCTCTATGATACAATGGACATGTACCAGCAGAAACTCAAAGATGTGTAAGTCCTGTACTACCATCTCACTAAAAAAAAGGTGTCATATAAACAAATGCTTGAATAACATTCTGCTCTAATATTAGAAAAGATAATTGAACAGAAGAAGCTAAAATTCACCTCAGAGTTAGAGAGCTATGGAAACCTCTCTTTCACTGATATTTAAATAAATATAAGGAAAAGAGAATGCTCTCAAAGAATCTTGAAGTCTATTTTAGAGATATAAACAATCATAGTCTCATTCTCACCTTTCATGGATGTGAAAACGGAAAGTTGGGATGGTCATGGCAGTGCAGGACCCTTACCCACCCGACAGCTTAGATTTCTGGATACACATATGACAACAGGTCGCCCTTCTCAGATCAAACAATCATGGTGTCATTAGAGGGCTACCTTTGGATGAAAGAAGAGATTTTTTTTCCTGTTTCCCCACTCCTGAGTTCTTGAAAGCACAATTCGTCTTCTCCTTCATTCACTTACTTGAGTTTTCATTCTTTGTATTCAAATTCTTTACCATGAATTATAGAATTTTACACGATCTGAGTCCTGCTCTCCTCAACCACCTCATCTCGTTATAATGTCAGTCCTCTGAGTATTTGTACTTTTACCTTGACTTGGAGCACACGCCATCCCCAACCTTTTTTGGCTACATCCAGAGGTTGATTTACTCTGAAGCTAATGGTCCTTAAGATGCAGGGCTCCACATAAACACAGGCTCCTTTCTTCTCCCATTCTGAAGTCTATCTGTTTACTTTAGTTGTTGGACCCTTAACTGTGCAGATTTTTAGCTTGATCATGTAGATTTTTAGCTTGATCATGTCCTGTTTATTTATTTTTAGTGTTGTTGAAATTGTTAAGGGGCTCTACTTCATAAAGAAAAAGGCCAATTTTGTCAAGAGTTTTCCCCACATTTTCTTCTAGAAATTTTTGTTGTTTCACATCTTAAATTCAAATCTTTTATCCAGTGAGACTCAATTTTTGTCAGTGGTAAGAGATCCAGTCCAAATAGTCTTTTATATGTGGCTAACAAGTTCTCTAGAACCATTTATTGAATAAGGATTCTTTTCACCACTGCATGCTATTGTTTAGTTTAACAAAGATCACATGGCAATGCGTGGCTGGGTTCATCTCCATGTTCTCTATTCTATTCCATATATCTGTATCTCAGAGTACATATTTCATGATAAAAGGAATGCACCATTTTAGTTTCTTAAGGTTTATACTATGTGTTTTTTTTTTTTGTAGCCAGTTCTTCCTTCTTTTCTTTTCTTTTTTTTTAATGTTTGTGGACATTTCCCACCTATCAAGGACACAATTGCAGTAACACCAACAATACAAAACCCAGAAAATACAAAGTCACTTAAGAAGATTGGTCATTTTAAAATGTATCTGTTCTTTTAGAACTGTGATTCAAAATAATGATTTAACATGTGTAGCTACAAAAGTAAATTTATATATCTTTCCAAACCCATGACTTTTCATTTAGATTCAACAATTGTTCTTCATCTGTATTAATTTTTGGCAATTATTATTTCAGATTCCTTATGTATGTACAAAGAGTGAAGTGATGGCTATTGATGAATTAGCAAAAGAGGAATTGCTTGATTTTGTCAGTTTTATCTCAATTGCATCAGCTGCTGAAATAAAAATTGGTTAATTGTAATAATGATTTAATTTTTTTTCATTCAATTCATGGAAAAAAATAAAGCTCTAAGAAGTTAATTCTGTCAAAAGTGACATTATTAAAAGAGATACTATCAACTTATTCAAAAGTAAAATGAAGTTAAAATAACTTCTTTCGTACTGATAGCATAAACAAAGCTTTTGATGGCCTAGAGCATCATATTAAAAACTGATGTTTTAATAAATAAAACCATCCGTGGAATAAAATGTATGTAAAATTCATTGTGGTGTACTTAAAATTCACAATGTACTTTTTGAAAGTCCAAGTCCTCTACCAATGTATATCAAAGCAAACATAAATATATAACTTAATAAAAGATTCAGATAACTCTACATGGTACTTCCTGTTTATATAGTTAATATATATAACAATACACATCCCTATATATGTGTGTGTAGCAATCCCTTGGTCACAAATGACCCAACTTATGGCAATCTGTACTTAAAATGGGGCTCCCAATAAGGAGAATTTATAATTAAATAATTAAATCAATGTTTTGGGCACTGGTTTTTTCCACGCACATGAACAAATCCTCAGGGCATAAGGGGTTCACTGGTGCAGCATCTTTACACTAGCAATTAGTCTCATAGATAGATGGAGAAGCAGCTGATAGAAAAGCAACATAAAGAATCAGATGATTCAGAGCCAAGGCTTACAACAAAGAAGTGGCTGATGTCCTTCATCTCCCTAAAGCAGGATTTGCTAAGCTTGACCAGCAAGATCCGAATATTGAGTGGTTTACCTGGTTTACCATGCAGTTAGTGAGAACAGCAGCTGCTACGAGGCTATTTGCGATGAATTTTTATAAAGAGGCTGTGCAAACAACATCAGATACTTTTTACAAGAAACCAACTTCAGTCTAAACTCCCCTCCTCTGGTAACAGAACCAAATCCTGATTCCCTAGGACCCACTCCATCCTTTCCATCACCATCTTCATGATTTTCTGATTAATGTTGGCCTACAAAATGCCCCTTCCAGTAAGCAAGACATTGATGCAATTTTGGTGAGTGTTAATCTTTAATATTCTTTTTGAAAATGTCTCCTGTCTCCTATCTAAACTTTTTGAATGAGTTTGATTTTATATTATTTGTTTGAATGAAAAGAAAGAGTCCAATGGTTTCTGTAACTTACTATTACAGTAGAGTTATTATTACTATCATGATTGCAGTATTACACTATATTAATTATTAACACATATGAGACATTATAGTATTGTTGTTATTAACAATACCATGTATGTGCTGTTCATCAAGGATTCAAGTTACATATAAATGGACTTAAAGACATTTTCAGGAACATAACTAATCTATAACCCAGGGACTACCTGCACACGTGCACATACACACACAGTTGTTCCCAATTTGATAAAAAAAGAAAATCCTTAGTGTGACAATTTGTTTTGCTCATTTACTACCTATCATCGGACAGACCTTGGAAATGCTGAACCTTCAAAGAACTATTTCAACCTAAATGTTCCATAATAGTATAGACCATTGCTGGGAAATATTAATAGTTTGTGTTGCAATTTTAATCAGCTAAAAATATTTAATAAAAGTATTCAACAAATGCAGCACCAAAAAAAACCCTCAAGCCTTATAAAATTGACCAACGGAAAACAAAGCTTGCAAACAGAGAGACATTGAGATTTATCCCTAAAGAAGTAAGCATAAAGTAAAGAAATTAAATGATGAGAATTCAAATGATGTATAGGTTCAATTGTGAAGTTCTCTAACTGTGCTTTGGGATATCTTCACTTATGAGAAGAATATGTTATGAAATTCTACTTGTAGCTGCATAAACTGATTCTTTTCTGAAGTAGATTCAAATTTAGATGGCCTATGATTTTTTTTAACATCTAAATTTGGTGAAACAGTAAAAAAAATACTGGTGAGTTTTTCTTATCCATATATCATAAAACTTATTGATACAAAATATTTTTAAAATCACATACATTTATTTTTAATGACTTCTTTTGATTACAAAAATGTCCTGATATGGTCACCCAGTGTATGAGGTAGTAGAGGCTGCCTGCATGTTTCCTCTGGTCACTACAGTCTAGTGTGACGTGAGGTGATCTTTTCCAAGGCACTGGCTTAGACACTGGGAACAAAAAAGTGAATAAAAATTGTCTCTCCTTTTAGTATCTCACAGTCTAATGGAAAACATATATTCACTACTTAATGTTATGGGTTCTATGTTAGAGAGGTACATGAAGCTGGTGAGAGAGAATACCTAGAATTAGCATTGCAAATGTTTTGACAATTTGATTGTACAGGGGAATGTAGAGCTTTTAGGAAGTGAACCCACCACCAATATATTTCTGAATGAATTTCTTCCATGGTATCAAAGATCAAGTGAAAGAAATTGAGTGGTACACAAACAAATAGAAAGACATCCCATACTAATATAGCAGAAGAATTATTATAATATTGTTAAATAATAAAAATTTAACATTGTTAATAAAAATTTAATAAATTATAATATTGTTAAAAATGACCATATTTCCCTAAGCAATCTACAGAGTCGATGCAATTTTTATCAAAATACCAATGTCATTTTTTACAGAATTAGAGAAAGCAATCCTGAAATTCATATACAAGGAGATAGCGAAAGCAATCTTAAGCAAAATAAAACAACAACAAAAAGCTGGAGACATGACATTACCTGTCTTCAAATTAATACTATAAGCCTATAGTGTGACACTGGTATAAAAATAGACACATAGATCAATGTAACAGAACTGAGAACCAACAAATAAAGCCATGTATTAATAGCCAAGTTATGTTTGATAAAATAAGAACACACCTCACAAATAAATACTCTATTCAATAAATGGTTCTGGAGAAATTGGATTGCCATAGGCAGAAGAATGAAACTAGGTTCCTATCCTCTCTCTCACAATATTCGAAAATCAACTTAAGATGGATTAAAGATATAAATGTAAGACCTGGAACTATAAACATATTGAATGAAAACCAAGGTAAATCTCTTCTGGACATTGCTGTAGGCAAAGAATTCATAACCAAGACCTCAAAAGCACAGGCAACAAAAACAAAAGTAGACAAATGGGACTCAGTTCAACTGAAAAGATTCTGCATAACAGAAATAATCATGAATGTGAACAGAGAAGGAGAAAATATTTGCAAACTACGTATCTGATAGAGGATTAATATCCAGAATTTCCAAGCAACACACACAACAACAACAATAAAGTAATTAAAAAGGGGACAGAGGACACAAATGAACTTTTGTCAAGGAAGACATATGAATGAATAACTGACATATAAAAATTCTTCATATCACTAATTATCAGAGAAATGCAAATTGAAATCAAAATGAAATATCATCATACACTATTCAGAATAGCTACTATTAAAAAGACAAAAAAATGACAGATGCCAGTGAGGAGATGTGGAGAAATGGGAACTCATATTGCTGGGAATGTAAATCAGTATAATCATTATGGGAAACAATATGGTGATTTCTTAAAAAATAAAAAATACAGCTACCATGTGATCCTGCAAAACCACTGCTGGATATGGGGAAAAATGAGTATGTCTATCAAAGGAATACCTGCACTCATATGTTTATTATGACACAGTTCACAGTAGCAAAGACATGGAATCAACCTAAGTATCCATCAATAAATGACTGGATGAAATTAATCATTCAAAATTTGATATGAGTCAAATCATTCAAAAGAAAATGTGGAATACATATATATAATCATGGAATTACTACTCAGCCCTAAAAAACAGTGAAATCATGTCATTTGCAGCAATATGGATGGACTGGGCAACATTTAGTTAAGCCAGTCACACAAAGACAAATATTTTCACTCACATGTGGGAGCTTAAAAAAATTGATTTAATGGAATTAGAGAATATAATCATAGGTACCAGAGGCTGTGAAGAGCATGTTGGTGGTATAGGATGATAGAGAGTTTTGTTAGTAAGTACAAACACACAATTAAATAGAAAAAATAAGCCCCACTATTTGATAGCAGAATAGGATGATGATAGCTAGTAAAAATGGTACTGTGTATGTCAAAGCATTTAGAAGAGAGAAAATGAAAGGTTATCAATACACAGAAATGATAAATACTCAAGGAGATGGATACTCCAAATACCTGGGGTATTTCATTTCATATTCTATGCATGGAACAAATACATGTACCCCATAAATTATGTAAAATAATTTGCATCCATGTAAAACAAAAATAAAAACAAACAAACAAAAATACTAAAAGCAAAACAAAACTATTGCAATAGGAGAGAGATTGAACCCAGCTTCCACTGGAATAAGAATGCAGAAAAGTTTTAAGCTGTGGCATGAACTAGTGGAAAACTATTGGAGGCTGTCAAGGGGGGGAGTTGGTCAATAGGATTAGGACATCTGTGTTTGCCAGTTGTGCTTACCAACATTAGGCTCCTACCCTGCCACAGAGACTGGAGGAGAGGGGCCTCACCTTTCTTGATGACTACATTTCACAGGGATGCTTCTTAGGTCTTTAAGAAAGACATTTCTGGGATGTAAACCTGGCAGGAGTATAAGAGATTTATATATCTAAGAGGAAGAGAATCTACAATTGCAAGTTTTCTAAAGTAAATGCTCTCAGAAAAGGGAGGTCAGGGGCTTATCTTCAGGAAGACTTCTGTCTACGTTTCAGCCAAACTCTGGAGAACCATAAGGCCATCTTTGTCAGTGACTTTGTGAGCTTCCCTACTTATCTGATTCCAGGCTAGAGGAACATAAGGTAAACTCATTTTCCTGGAGTCTCTCTCCACTGCTTCTCTTAGCTAGGATAGCTTATTCCCGTTTAGAAGGATAGAATCTGGATAGAGTGTATATGGCCATTTAAAGGCTGGCCATAGAACTTTAAGATTCAGTCTGAATAAATACTTTCAGTGCTGCTACATAGTGAGATTGAGAATAGTCTCTCCCCTTTGACAGATGGCTTCCAGCATTTCTTTGCAGAAAAGATTTCACTTTTTCCTACATTAAAGCCAATGAAAATGTGCTTTTCTGCAAAAATGATAGCAATGACAGAATATAACATCTGCTTTATAAGACAGCTGCATACAGTAGCTCCACACTGAATATAATCTAGCCCCTAATTCTTAGCCGTGTTCCTGAGGGAGCATGACTAAAGCCATTCCCTTTGCTTGTTCCCACAGATGAGATGTCCAATAAAGATGCCAAAAATATTTTAGTATTATTTTTGTCTCTGACATTTGAAAGCAAACCACACTTAACTGGTGAAATTTTATTTAACATCTTTACTAATTGCCTTCAGTATGTTAAAAATGTCGCTCTTTTAACAATCATCTTTCTTTTATAAGGTATTTTGTGCTACTTTAACTAGTAAAAGAAGTAAAATGTGCAAGAATAAAATGAGGGAGGCAATGTGGTATTCACTTCAGACTCCTTCCTGATCTTACCGAGTTTGTTCAAGTCCCTTACCCTTTATAAAGTTCAGTTTTCTTTCTGATAAGAGTGAAATAATAAAAATATTTCCCTTGAATATTTAGGCAGATTGAGAATTATGTATGTTATGTTCTTAAAACATGGTGGGTATGTGGAAGTACGTTGTTAATGATATGAAAGCTTCATGTGCAGTGTAGTTGTAAGAAGGGGGTACCTGGGTCTACAAAACATAAAAAAATTAGCTAGGTGTAGGTGGAATGTGCCTGTAGTCCCGGCTACCCGAAAGCCTAAAGCAGGAACCCAGGAGTTCAAGGTTACTGTGATCAATGATTTCACCTCTATACTCCAGTCTAGATGGCAGAGCAAGACCTCATTTTATTTATTTATTTATTTATTTATTTATTTATTTATTTATTTATGTATTTATTTATTTATTTTGAGACAGAGTCTCACTCAGTCGCCCTGAGGTTGAATGCTGTGGTGTCATAGCTCACAGCAACCTCAAACGCCTAGGTTCAAGTGATACTCTTGCCTCAGCCTCCCAAATAGCTGGGACTACAGGTGCCCATCATGATGCCTGGCTATTTTTAGAGCCCCACTCTTGCTCAGGCTGGTCTTGAACTCCGGAGCTCAAGCAATCCACCACCTCATCCTCCCTAGAATACTAAGATGTGAGCTATGACACCCATCCAAGACCCCATTTCTAAAACATAAAAAGAGAAGGGTATTCTGTTGTTTCATTATTGTAAATGTACCAATACACATGAGATATCTGAACGCAAATTTAGTCAATTCTTTTTCCATATTCTTTTTCATTTTCTTAGGGAAAAAATTATTTTTTTGAAAACGCCAATATCAAAAGAGAGAGTTAGAGAAGTGATGCAGTGTTACATAATTGACTGATGACTTTCACTTATGAGTTGTAAGAGCAGGTCCCTGGATTCTGGACTATAGACCCAAAAGTTTTTCAAAAATATTCAGAAAGATAATGTCTATTCCTTGATGAAAGACTTTTTGCCTTTTTATTTCTTTAGCCAGAGAATCTCAAAGTTTGAATAATCTGGATATGAAAACCCAAAGAAGATATAAGAACAACTTCAGAAGATTTAGTAATTCACTAATTCTTTTCATTCATGCATGCATGCATTTATTCAAACATATTTTTGAGTGTCTGCTATCCAACCAGCAGTATGATAGGTCCTGGAATAGACAAAAAGTAATAATAGCAAATCCTTATTAAATTCTTCTGCTGCTAAAAAGTGGCTTAACTATGCTATTGTTGTTTTACTCATTTCTTGCTCAGTAACTTCACAAAGTGGATACTATTGCTATCTCCATTTTATAGAAAGATAATTGAGATAGTGAGAAGTTAAATAACATAAGATAGGTGATGTAAAGTAGGGAGATCAGAGCCCAGACAGTCTGGCTCCAAAACCCATGCTTTTGAGCACCACTCCACAGTTTTTCTTCTCAAATAATAGTGAGCCAAGTAGACCTGGTACTTGGCATTGCCTAATGGTGGAGAAAGAAATTAATCAAATAATCACAGTAAGTATATGATTATAAACTATTATCTGGTAATATTCGAGCACAGGGACGTTATATAGAGAGGTACTAATATATGAAGGTGTATGGAAAGTACAAAAAATAAGTGATGGCCAAGGAGGCTGGGACTCAGAAAATCTGGGCAGAAATGGTGCAAAGTATTGCCAGAGAGGTAAAGTGTTCAGATCCTGCATAAACTTTAACTTTGGGGTCCAGGACACCAGTGTTCCAAATCCCAGCTCTGCCTCATTTTGGCTATATACTTTGGACAAGGGATTGTCTGAGCTTTTTTCTTTATTTGGAAAGCAGGGATAATGAGGTCTATCTCACAAAATTACTAAAATCAACAAGTTCCACATGTTGTACTAAGTAAGCATAATGTCCAGAACCTATACAAACTAAGTAAGTTTAGCTATCCTTATAATTATTTTAAATTCTAAAAAGTACTTACAATTCCAATTTCCCTGACTGAATCTGATTCTTTTCCTTAGCCAGAATTAATTCTATGCTTTGTAATCTCAAACTCCATAGAATAGAATGTGTGCTAAACTGCTTGGCTTTCCATAGCAGACATTAGACAAGAAAAACATGTTACAAAAGATAGTTTAAAATTACAAATGTACTAGTTGTCCTAAGAACCCATTTGCAGCATAACTCTGTTGCCTGTACATTTGCACAAGCATACTCACAGATGCAGGCATAGTGCATGTGCTTTGGTTCTAACAACATTTCTATATTCATTACAATTGGACTAAGCCAGTAAATCTGACATAGTCCAGGTCACTCAGGTTATTCCCCAGAGCACAATTATGTTGAAGCACCAAATCCCTGGCTTCACTGCTCCAGAGCTGTTAAAACAACAAGGAAAGCTATACAAATGAATGAATTTCCAAGCTTAGCCTCCATGATTGCTAAGAGCAATGACTATTATTCTAAGGAATGCAGTGGGTTAGTGTGGTAAGTTGCCAAGTAGGTGGCAAATTTCCTTCTTATACAAGATGAAGGTAGTTAGTGAATTTGTAAAAACTCAGCAGGAATACATTTCTTCACTTATTTTGTTTTCCATGAGTTGAGAAAGGGAGAGTTTCTCTTTTCCTCCTTGTGATCAAGAGGAAGGGAGCAATTATACCAGAATCACTTCTCAAAGACAAGTGGGCTGAGCTGATCCAGAAGCCAACTCAGCAACCCCTGAGTAACAAGCTTTGTTAGTGGATGGAAAAACCAGGCAAAGGACTTTCTGTATAGGTTATCACCTTAATAGGCTGTAATGAACACCTTAGGAAGAATTCACTGTAGTCAGCACAAAGCAAGATGAGCCAGAGGCTGCCAATTGAGTGGGTGAGGAACAGGCTGGAGGAAATAGGATACTTACAGAGAAGGCAGGAGGGCTTGAAAACAGGGGAGCTGGGAAGAGGCCAAAACAAGATTTCACCCAGGGCTGTGTCATTAAACAAATTGTAAGCATCTCCTTTGGCAAAAGTCCTTTTGTTTCCTGACCCCTGCAATAAACCAGTTGTGTCTCTGGTGAGGCTGATGCCGTATGGACAGTCATTTCATCTGAGGAGCAACCAGAGAAGTATGGAAAAAATAAAACCATGGAATAATTATCTATAATTGAATGCAAAGTTTAATTAAAGAAAGTGTGCATGTCTTCTTAACTCAGAGTTCTACAAGGAACATTTGCACATGGCTTAAGCCTTACCAGCTTCAGCATGCAGCTGTGCACATCTGCTCATGCCTTTGTGCTGTTAAGTCTTGTGGGGAAGAGACAGCACAGCTGAGTACATGGCCCCAGCTTCATCAATAACTCCTCAGGCAGTAAGTAGCAGGATAAAATGCATGTTTGGAACAGCCAACTGGAAACTTAGGAAAGCAAGTTTAAATGGTAAACCATGTAAGGAAATTTGGCACAATTCCAAATTCTAGGGTGGTGCCTGTAGCTCAAAGGAGTATGGTGCCGGCCCCATATGCCAGGTGGCAGGTTCAAACCTGGCCAAAAAAAAGAAAAAAAAAATTCTTCAGCCCAATGTGTTTTCACAAATTTCTGATCATGTGTTTATCTATCCAAATTTTCTATGAAGTCAAATAAACAAGTCTTTTGCTAAGGTTGTTATTAATGAAAAAATAGGCACAACTTAAATGGCTAATTGTTTTTCAACAGTATTTGAGAAATAAATGTGATTTAACAATATGCTGTAACATTTGATGTTCTATTTGATTGAAGATAATTGATGTCCTTGTTTTCATAAAGGGCTCTATTGAAGGTTTAAACTACATTCTTTTTGAAATGTATATTTACTAATTGATTCCATTTGAGACAAAGACATTTATCATTTTATAAAGTAAGTGCTTTTACTTTCTTCTCATACAATGCTGGTAATCTAATGGTGCTGCAATAGAATACTCTCTCTCAAAAGAACACTCCATGCATTTTGCTTCTAGTATACAGCTAAAGCTTAAGATATGTGATTAATTTTTAGCATTCATACAAGTTATCTATAAAATTATAAGAAAAAAAAACACTCCAATTTCCCAGAGTGATTGACTTTTCTTTATTCTGTCCTAAAGGTCATTTTAATATTATTGAAAATACAGTCCAGTGAAATATCTTTATAGACTATTATGACTCAGTGTTTCTGATTTTTGTCTGTGATTATTTAAATTGTTAATAACACAGAAATAGAAAAAAAAATCCTGAAATTCCTAAGGAACCACAGAAAACCCTAATAGCAAAATAAATCTTGAGCAAAAAGATCAAAGGTTAAGATACCATAGTACTTGATCTCAAAATAAAAGCTACAGCAACCAAAACAATAAGGCGTGGGCATAAACACAGACATATCAATGAATGGATCAGAAAGGAGAGAAATAAATTCACAAATTTATTGCCAATTGATCTTCAAGAAATGCCAAGAACACAAATTGAGGAAAGAACAGTCTTTAAAAAAATGATGTTGGGAGGGGGAGGAGCCAAGATGGTGGCCGAGTAACAGCTTCCTTGCAACTGGGCTCGGTGAGACTGGGGAGAGAAGACTTCAGGCATCTCTGGCTGGTGAGATCTGCCCAGAAACATCCCTTTGGGGACACAGGGAGACAGC
>CAUYON010212545.1:0-10869 GCA_963573935.1 Arctocebus calabarensis
GGCGCCTGTAGTCCCAGCTACTTGGGAGGCGGAGACAGGAGACTCGCTTGAGCTCAGGAATTGGAGGTTGCTGTGAGCTGGGATGCCACAGCACTCTATCCAGGGTGACAGCTTGAGGCTCTGTCTCAAAAAAAAAAAAAAAAGAGATGACTTTTTAGTTTAACATCTACTGATAGATAGCAAACTCAGCAGCTACCCTAAAATCCAGGAATTACACACAAGTTTTTGCTATGTCTGCAAAATAAAGCCTGACCCTTGTTACCAGAACCAGCCCACTTCCTTCCCTCTGCAGGCCTGTGATCCTGTCCCTGAGGGCAGCATTGGAAGTAGCAGGGGTGTGGTGGAGGGAGGGTACTGTTTCCCACAGTTCTAGTTAGGAAGCGACAGAGGCAAGAGGCTCTCTGAGCTCAAACCCACTTCCCCAGGCCCAAAGTCATGGTTTCATGTTGTGTTCCAGATCTGCTTCTCCCCCACCTTGAGACCTACCCTGTCCCCACCCTTCAGCCGCCCCTGCCTCCCCCTCACCCGTCTCCACTACAGATCCCAACCCCGGAAAGTCTTGGGGCCCCATGTTTTGCTGGTGGCCCTGGGGCTGGACTGTGTGGGAGCTTCTGAGCTTCTGTTTCTCCCCTCCCTGGTGGCTTCCTTCCTCTTCCTGTCTGCTCCTCACCCCTCCTGCCTCTCCTCATCGCCCATCTTCCTTCTTCTCATTTTCCTCTCCACACACTGGTGGTAAAAGGTCCTTAATCGACCCCTGGTTCACAGCGTCAAGAAACCAAGAGCTGAAGCTAACTTCCCTCCGGCATGAGCCGGTCCTTGGAGCTCTGACACCGGACATCCCCGACTTCTCGAGGACAGACATGTGCTGAGCTTCTTTCCCCCAAAATGACCAATTCCCTCCCCCAAGAAAATTTGCCGGGGGAGGGAGCAACCCTCCCAAATAACCCCCAAGATTGTCTCAGGAGAGAATTTGCAGGGAGCTGCTCATGTTTTTGTTAATATAAAAGTACTCCAACTATGTTAAGGAAAATCTAGAAAACAGATAAAGACAATACATGGCCTTTTGCCACTGTCATCCCAGGAGCTATGCACAGTTCTGTTCTCGTCCTGTGTGTTGTCCTCAGTCCTTTTTTTGCACCGTGGTCACTATAGTTCAGGGCACCACTGGGCACAGGATGGATTTTTTTTTTTTGAGACAGAGCCTCAAGCTGTCACCCTGGATAGAGTGCTGTGGCATCACAGCTCACAGCAACCTCCAATTCCTGGGCTCAAGTGAGTCTCCTGCCTCCGCCTCCCACGTAGCTGGGATCACAGGCGCCTGCCACAATGCCGGGCCATTTTTGGGTTGCAGCCGTCATTGTTGTTTGGAAGGCCCGGGCTGGATTCGAACCTGCCAGCTCAGGTGTACGTGGCTGGCGCCTTAGCCTGTTAAGCCACAGGCGCCGAGCCCACGTAGGATGGATTTTGATCTCTCAGGGAGAGATCAACTCGATGACAACTTCAGGGCCCCACAGGCTGGCTGTGTAGCTGCTCTTTGGGGTATCCTGGATGCCCGGTGGTAGGTATCACCTGGGGCTTGTGAAAGGGCAGCCACGAGGGGCCCTGCCAACGAGGAAGATGTCAGAAGCATGAGGCTGTGAGGACACAGATAACTTCTAACCAGCACGAAAAGCCCCTCTGCTGGTTCGGCTGTGTGTTGGGACCTCCTGACTTGCCCTTGGGAAAGTGGACACTCTCTATCTCCCTCCCACACTGGTTTTGACCCTGCTGGCTGCTGCAGTGTTTTCCACCACTTTAGGTGACATTTAAGTGGACAGCAGGACATTGTAAAAATCATCAATATTGCATCAGTGTCAGGGTGCTCCCCTCCCAGAAAGGGGGAGGTGACACAGGACAGAGAGGGAGGCCCCTCCTCCTCTTTGTAAGGTGCTGAAATAAACCAAGTCAAGTGAGAGAGAAATATGGGAGTGTGTGGTGCCCCAGCAGCAGGTGAGGGCCCAGCCCCATCCTGTCACCCTGCTGCTGTGACCAGCTGCCACTAGTAGCCATCTAAGGGAGGTCCTGAGTTCCCAAGAAGTAACAGAGAAAGGTTGATGAAACAGGGACTCCAGCCCTCGGCAGCTCTAGGCTCCCACCCTTTCCTGGCATCTGTGGGAGCCTGAGCTTCCTTCTCTGCACCCCACCAACGGAGAGCCCCCAGGCTGGTGCTATCAGCCTGGGAAAGTAAAAAGGACTTGGGCTGTGGCAACCCAGAGGCTGCATTTGTTTGAATACGGTTCCTCCATTTACATGTTGTGCAACTGAAAGGAAGATGGTTTCCCAGTATGAGTCTTATTTCCTAAAATAGAAAGCAGGGTGTCAGCTCGGCACCTGTAGCTCAGCGGCTAGGGTGCCAACCACATACACCAGAGCTGGCGGGTTCGAACTCAGCCTGGGCCTGCCAAACAATGACAACTACAACCAAAAAGTTAGCTGGGCATTGTGGCGGGTGCCTGTAGTCCCAGCTACTTGGGAGACTGAGGAAAGAGCATTACTTAATCCCAAGAGTTTGAGTTGCTGTGAGCTGTGACGCCATGGCACTCTACCAAGGGCGACATAGTGAGACTCTGTCTCAAAAAAAAAAAAAAAAAAAAGAAAGCAGGGTGTCAGGAGAAGTAAATAAGATCTTCTCTTGTTAGAAGTACAGGTGGCTCTAGAGGAATAATAAGATAACAACAGTAGGTATTGAATGTTTGGTATGTGCTCATGTGCCTGTGTCTCACTATCACATTTACCAATACCCAGCTCCTGCCAGTCCCCATTACACAGAAGGAACTGAGGTTCAGAGAGGTTAAGGAACTTACCCAAAGTCACACAGCTAAGAAGAGATGGAGCCAGGATTTGAGCCCAGCTTTCTCTATCTCCAAAGCCTATATATTTTTCTTGTTTCTTTTCTTTCTTTCCTTTTTTTTTTTTTTTTGAAGCAGAATCTCACACTGTCACCCAGGCTAGGGTACATTGGCATGATAATATCATAGCTCACTGCAGCTTCAAACTCTTGGGTTCAAGGGATCCAATCCTCCTGCCTCAGCTTCCTGAGTAGTTGTAACTACAGGCACACAGCTATTTTTTTTTTCTTTTGTAGAGACAAGTTCTCCCCACATTACCCAGGCTAAAAGCTTATCTTTTATTCTTTCAGTAGAGTCTACTGTAACTCTAGGCAAAACTGGACTGACCAGGGTTACAATGGTCGGTTGAAACACATGGGAAAGAGATGAAGGATCATTTTCTAGTGAGACCCGGTGGCATACGCCTGTAGTATTAGCTCCTTGGGAAGCTGAGGCAGGAGGAGCACTTGAGCCCAGAAGTTCAAGACCACCCTGGGGAGCATTGCAAGACCCCATCTCTTAAAAAAGTTAGCTGGGCTGGTGGTGCACAGCTATAGTTTCTTTTATGTTTCACTATATTCAACTTTTGTTATTATTGTTGTTTAAAAGTCTTCTACTAAAAAAAAGTCTTCTACCACTTTTATAGTGACAAAAAACTAAAGCATTTTACATAATTCCTGTATTATTTCATTTAACCCTCACAATCTGCTGCAAAAAGATTCTTTCCTTTATTTTATTTTATTTTTATTATTTGTTATGAGACAGAGTCTCACCTTCTTGCTCCTGGTAGAGTGTGGGAACGTCATAGTTCACAGTAACCTCAAACTCCTGGGCTTAAGCAATCCTCTTGCCTCAGCCTCCCAAGTAGCTGGAACTACAGGCCCCTGCCACAACGTCTTGTTATTATTTTTGTTGTAGAGTTGGGGGCTTGCTCTTGCTCAGGTTAGTCTAGAAATCCCAAGCTCAAGTGAACCACCCGCCTGGGCTTTCCAGAGTGCTGAGATTACAGGTGTGAGCCACCACGCCCCACCTCTTTCCCCTACTTTACAGAGGAAATTGAGGCTCAGACAATTAAAGTGATTTGCCTAAAGTCATATAACAACCAAGAGGAGGAGCTGGGACTTGAATTTCTGTTGGTCTGACTCCGGAGCCACAGGGAAATGGAATAGCCTTATCCCATTCCTGTGAGGTTGATAGAAATGATTGGTCTGTCTCCTAAATAGATTTCTCTTTGGCTCTTTTATCTGAGGAAGAATTCTTTTTTTTTTTTAATCCTTTTTCTTTTTCTTTTTTGGAGACAGAGTCTTGCTCTGTTGCCCATGTTAGAGTTAATTCACCGCAACCTCCAGCTCCTGGGCTCAACTGATCCTCTTGCCTCAGTCTCCCAAGTAGCTGTAGTCCCAGCTACTTGGGAGGCAGTGGCAAGAGACTCGCTTAAGCCCAAGAGTTTGAGGTTGCTGTGAGCTGTGACGCTACAGCACTCTACGGAGGGCAATGAAGTGAGACTCTGAAGTGAGTTTCCCTTCCACAGCGCCCGGCTAATTTTTGATGCAGTTCGGCCGGGGCCGGGTTTGAACCCGCAGCCCTCGGTATATGGGGCCGGCGGCCTACTCGTTGAGCCACAGGCGCCGCCTATCTTCATTATCGCTGGTCCTCCCACCGGGGTCCTGCGGGACTCGGGCGGGGCGGGGCTTCCGCGGGACGGGGCGGGGCTTCTGCGGGGATCAGAGGGCTGGCGGTCGCCGGGCGCTCGCTCAGTCTGCGCCCAGCCAGCGGCGCGACGATGGAGGCGGTGCTGCTGCAGGACTTCGTGCGCGCCCTGGACCCCGCCTCCCTCCCGCGCGTGCTGCGGGTCTGTTCAGGGGTCTACTTCGAGGGTGAGTGGGGGGCCGGGACCCCTCCGAGCTCCTCCCACTGCGGCCAGGCTGTGGGGCCTGGGCAGAGGCGCTGCGAAGGCGTTAGAAACCGGGGTGAACGGCGCCGCGGGTTCAAATCCTGACGCCGCCAATACCCAAGCTGAGATTTGCGGCCATACTCAGCCTCTCTGGAACTTGGCTTTTGGCTTCCGTGGAATGAGGGGATCGCTGACCTGCCCCGCAGGGTGGTGGTGAAAAGTCAGTAAGTTCAGGCGTCGGAGGTGACAGCGCACGAGCCAAGCCGAGGTGGAACCGCGTGCGCGTGGAGGGAGCGTTAAGCCTTCCATAGAGGCTCAGCGGCGGGGTGGGGATCAGGGAGGCTCACTCTGCTCGCTGCTCTTGTTCGTTGCTGCTCCTTGACTGTCAAGTGCCAGAGCGGCCTTCCCATCTCCATGGCACCACCCCGTCCCCTGCATTATGTACACTGCCTTTTTTTAGTCCCCCATCCTACTTTGCCCTTGCTGGCCCAGGGGCAGTATTTGATCAGCTCTTCTTTTTTTTTTTTTTTTGAGGCAGAGCCTCAAGCTATCACCCTGGATAGAGTGCAGTGGCATCACAGCTCACAGCAACCTCCAATTCCTGGGCTCAAGCGAGTCTCCTGCCTCCGCCTCCCAAGTTCCTGGGACTACAGGCGCCCACCACAACACCTGGCCATTTTTTGGTTGCAGCTGTCATTGTTGTTTAGCTGGACCGGGCTGGATTCGAACCCGCCAGCTCAGGTGTACGTGGCTGGCGCCTTAGCCCGATCAGCTCTTCTGTTTTTAGCTTAAATAGCCCGGCTCTCTGCTCCTTCTACGCCTGCACTTCTGCCCCGTGCCCACAGACTCCACCCCCCGGTTCACAGGGATGGGTATACAGCAGGGGCATACTCACTGGTTATTGCTCCAAAGAGCAAGACAGGTGGTGGGAAGGAGAGGACAGCAGCGCAGGGGCTGTGGCCAGGGCTGCTCGGCTAGAGGGAGAACTGCTGGAGTGGGGAAAGGGGGAGGGAGAGAAGCAAGAGAAGCAGAGTGGGGGTTGCAGGTTCCTTCCCTAGGGCGTACTTAGGCTTGAGGGCCTGCCCAGCCCTGCTTCCTGCCGGAGGAAAATTTACTCTGCCACAGCAGCTTCCGGCAAAGTGTTCAGGTCCCAGGTGGGCTTCTAGACCAAGGCTGATACACATGGAGAGTCACAGGGGCCACCACCTTCCCCTGGGCCTCTCCAGGTCCACCTGGGTATCTGACAGATCCAGGTTCAAATACTGACTCTGGTTCTGGTAGGGGGCTGGGCAGGCCCCTATGCCTAAGTCTGCCCTAGGGAAGCAACCTGCACCCTTACCCTTAGTCTCTTGGTTCTGTCTTTTCTCTGGGGGCTTACTTGTAGGCAGCACTTGAATCTGTTCCTTCTTCCCCCAGCCCAGGTTCAAGCCCCGTGGTCCCCCAGGCATCCCTTGCCTGCTGGTGTCACAATACCAGAGTTTCCATCCTGCCTGACCTGGGGTTAGGGTGATAGTGACCAGAGAAGGCCCTGAGGTGGTGTGGGTGTGGGTGTGCAGATGCAGTGAGTGTGAAGGACAAATGGCCATGGTAGTGGGGCCTGTGGTCGGCAGGACACTCAGAAGCAGTTGGCCGAGTGGTTAAGTGCACTCAACTCTAAGTTCTGCCTCTTATTACCTGATCATTTGGGGTGACACACTCAATTTTATTACTTAGGAAATCGAAACTGCCCATCCCCCAAGGGCAGTCATGAGTCTTAAATGCAGTGATCCATCAGAAGCACTGTGTGCGTGAGCTCAGCGCCTGATATATATAGGGCAGCAGCTATGGTTCTTACCTGTCTGGAAGGCCACACCCTGACATTGCAGACAGAACTGTGTGCCCTTTCCTGGGCATAAGGTTTTCTGTCTTTTTTTCTTTTTTTTGCAATTTTTGGCTGGGGCTGGGTTTGAACCAGCATGTGGGGCTGGTGCCCTACTCCTTTGAGCCACAGGTGCTGCCCGGGTATAAGGTTTTCATCAGTTTCTTAGGTCTGATGTGAAGGGCCTCACTAGGGCTGCCTGTGGGGGTGTCAGGTGGCTTCAAGGCCAACCCCCTGCAGTCACCTGTCCTCCACACACACTCTGTGGGAAGGGTCTTTATTGAGGGCCTTCTGTGTTCTCAACACTGCTTAAACACTTTCAACTAGGAAGGTGGGCTCTTGAGCTCGAAGGTAGGCACCCAGAACTTTGTCCATTTTGTTAGTGCTCCTCTATTCTCTCCTGTGCTCCATTAAAAACAATTCAAGCAAGGACTTAGAGAGCTGGATACCCACCTTGGCTCTGGGTGACCTGAGGGAGCCATTGACTCTCTGAATCAGATTTTTCTCCTCTCCTCTTCTTCCTTCCCTTCCCCGCCCCTCCCCTCCCCTACTCTCCTCTTCTCTCTTCTCTTCAAGATAGAGTTTCACTCTGTCACCCCGGGTAGAGTGAGTGCCCTGGCGTCATAGCTTATGGTAACCTCAAACTCCTGGGCTCAGGCAATCCTCTTGCCTCAGCTTCCTGAGTAGCTGGGACTACAGGCATGCACCACTATACCCAGCTAGTTTTTCTACTTTTAGTAGAGACAAGGTCTTGCTCTTGCTCAGGCTGGTCTTGAACTCCTGAGCTCAGGCAGTTCGCCCCAGTTGGCCTCACGGAATGTTAGGATTCATGGAGTGAACCACCATGCCCAGCCTTTTTTTTTTTTTTTTTTTGAGAAAGAGTCTTGCTCTGTCACCTGGACTAGAGTGCCAAGGCCTCAGCCTACTTCACAGAACCCTCAAATTCCTGGATTCAAGTGATCCTCCTGCCTCAGACTCCCAAGTAGCTGGGATTATAGATGCCTGTCATTATGCCTGGAAAATTTTTCTATTTTTAATAAAGACAGGGTCTCACTTTGCATAGGCTGGTCTTTTTTTTTTTTGAAACAGAATCTCACTCTGTCACTCAGGGATTGAGTGCTGTGGCATCATAGCTCACAGCAACCTCAAACTCCTGGTCTCAAGAGATCCTCTTGCCTCAGTCTCTTGAGTAGCTGGAATGACAGATGCCTGCCACAATGCCCGGCTAGCTTTTCTATTTTTGTAGAGACAGGATTTTGCTTTTCCCAGGCTGGTCTTGAACTCCTGACCCCCAATGATCTTCCAGCCTTGTCCTCCCAGAGTGCTAAGATTACAGGCGTGAGCCACCGCACCTGAACCTGATTTCATAACTATATGTGTACAATAAGGGAGTTGGGAATCACTGGGTTATTTACTCATTTATGGATCAACACATACTCAGAGGCCAAGCCCTGTGCTGGTTGCAGTGATGTTGAGATGGGTCTGTTCCACCCAAGAGCACAATTTAGGAGGCTTGAGATTTTCGAGAAAGGCCAGAGAAGTGTACCCTGGGAGGAAGAGTGCATCCAACGTGAAGAAGAGGGAGACATGGCTGAGGGCAGCTGAACCAGTGGGCAGTAGACAGGGAAAGACGAAGAAGGGCAACAGGAACAAAGTGTACAAAGGTGTGGCAGAGCACAGTGTGTTGGGCACAGGATACAGGCTGCCCGGCACTTGGTTCTTGCCCAACAGGGAAACTGACTCCCTGTCTCTGCAGGCTCCATCTACGAGATTTCTGGGAATGAATGCTGCCTCTCCACAGGAGACCTGATCAAGGTTACCCAGGTTCACCTCCAGAAGGTGGTCTGCAAGAACCCGAGGACAGGTCAGACCACGGAGCTTGCCCCCAACTTCCAGGGTAAGGAAAGTTCACAGGGTCCCTCTCTGCCTCTTCACATGTCCTGGTATGCTCTAGATACCTGTGGGTCACTTGTGGGCTTGTGAACCCCAGCACTCACTCTCACCCCTTGAGTTTGCACTTGAGCCTCTCACATTTACTACTACCCTGCCTTAAGGCTGGGGATGTCCTCAGAGAGACCTGACCATATTCCAAGCATGACACAGTCACATCCTGTCTCTGCCAGTCTCTCTGATCACACCTGCCTCTGTTCCGGGTCTTTGTCCAGGTGCCTGTGTCTGTATTTGCTCACACATTCACTCACCAAACATCGGCAGACACCATGTGTGCCAAGCCCTGTTGGGGCTAGACTGTGGTGGGGATGCTTAGGTTGAACCAGGCACAGCCCTGTCCACCCAAGAGTGTCCAGGATGGCAGTGAGAGAGGGCAACAGTATAAGCAGTAGAGTATGGCTCTAGGTGAGGGGAACTTGCCCCAGGAGTCTGGGAAGGCTTCCTGGAGGAGGTGGCTCCTGAGTCAGAGGAATGATCCCAGCTAGAGGGAGTGGCATGTAGACATTTGGTGCTCATGAAAGCTCAAGGAACTCAATTATTGTAGGTCCATGACCTGGATCTTCTTCTTTTTTTTTATTTTTTTTGAGATAGTCTGACTTTGTCACCCTGGGTAGAGTGCTGTGACATTACAGCTCACAGCAACCTCCAGCTTTTGGACTTAGGCGATTCTCTTGCCTCAGCCTCCCGAGCAGCTGGGACTACAGGTGCCCCCCACAATGCCCGGCTATTTTTTGTTACAGTTTGGCGGGGGCCGGGTTCAAACCCACCACCCTCAGTATATGGAGCTGGCGCCCTATTCGCTGAGCCACAGGAGCTGCCCCATGGCCTGGATCTTAAAGCCAGCAGCCTGGATATGAAACCCAACTCTTCTGCTGGCTACTAGGTGCTGGCTTGTGGCCTTGGGCTAGTTCCTGGGACTCTCTGAGCCTCAGTTTTCTCTTCTGTAATGGGGGGGTAATTAGGCTTGATATGAGGGGCAGGTGAGTTGAGACATGTAAAAGATGTAGACTGGGACGTCTGGGATGAAGCAGGTGCGCCCGGGGCCCTGAGGGCTGGCTCTTTATTTTCCTTTTTTTGGAGACAGAGGTCACCCAGGCTAGCGTGCAGTGGCATCATCATAGTTCCCTGAAGCCTTGGACTTTTGGGCTCAAGCAATCCTCCTGCTTCAGCCTCCCAAATAGCTGGGACTACAGGCGCCTACCACAATGCCTGGCTATTTTTAGAGATGGGGGTCTTACTCTTGCTCAGGCTGGTCTCGAACTCTTAAGCTCAGGCAATCCACCCACCTCAGCCAGAGTGCTAGGATTACAGGCATGAGCCACAATGCCCTGTCAAAGAAATTGATTAAAAAAAAAATTTGTAGGGGAGAGGGGTGTTGCTGTCTCTTAGGCTAGGACTTGCTTTTATTATGATCTTCCTGTGAATGCTTGACAGACATTGGAGGGCATGGCTTCCAAGTGAGGGCCAGAGGTGAGGACAGGAGCTAGAACACCCAGGGGATGCGTGGTCTTTATTTTGAAGGCTTTGAGGAGCCAATGAGTGTGTTTTTGTTTGTTCTGTTTGTTTTTAGACAGTCTCACTCTGTTGCCCCGGCTAGAGTGCTGTGGTGTCAGCCTAGCTCACAGCAACCTCCAACTCCTGGGTTCAAGCAGTCCTCCTGTCTCAGACTCCTGAGGAGCTGAGAGTACAGGTGCCTGTCACAATGGGTAGCTAATTTCTCTATTTTTCTTTCTTTTTTTTTTTTATTTTTGCAGTTTTTGGCTGGGGCTGGGTTTGTTTGAACCCGCCACCTCTGGCATATGGGGCTGGCGCCCTACTCCTTTGAGCCACAGGTGCCACCCTTCTTTTTTTGAGACAGAGTCTCACTATGTCTCCTTTGGTAGAGTGCTGTGGCATCACAGCTCACAACAACCTCAAACTCTTGGACTCAAGCGATTCTCTTGCCTCAGCCTCCCAAATAGCTGGGACTATAGGCACCCACCACAATGCCTGGCTATTTTTTGTGGCAGTTTTTATTGTTGTTTAGCTGGCCCAGTCTGGGTTAGAACCCGCCAACCTTGGTGTATGTGGCTGGTGCTGTAACCATTGTGCTACGGGTGCTGAGCCTAATTTTTCTATTTTTTTTTTTTTTTTTTGTAGAGACAGAATCTCACTTTATTGCCCTCGGTAGAGTGCTGTGGTGTCACACAGCTCACAGCAACCTCCAACTCCTGGGCTTAGGCGATTCTCTTGCCTCAGCCTCCCAAGTAGCTGGGACTATGGATAGTCCCGTAGTAGCCACAACGCCTGGCTATTTTTTT